>PVMI01079679.1:0-10986 GCA_008528875.1 Aulacorthum solani
TGTGTACTATAGATAATATTATATAATGATATTATTATATCGTATAATAGTATAATAATAGTCTGTTGTGATTAAGTTAATTATTTTTTTTTTGTGCGCGAACGCTTAACGTTTTGTTTTTGTTTTACTGTATTTAACTTAATAGGCCGAATCGAATAGTGTTGTATTCACTATTCAGTTCAGCAGACTTTATTACCAAACTTTTTTTAAGCTACCTAGGTATACTTAATTTACCGATGTGTTATTACAGCAGTGTTAAGAGGATCCGTTTGATTTTACATACTGTTTAAATTATTGATATTTCAATATTCGATTGTACTTATATAATATTAGGTTTATATTATTACTTATTATATTTTGTTTTTAACTATAAATGTTAGTATTGATCAGTTATTGTTACCACGGACTTTGATAGATTATAGTCCGTGTTGTTACTAAATTGTACTAGCGATCAGCTTTTTTATGATTTATTGTAGTAATAATGGTTATATTATCGGGTTATTTAAAGTTAAAATGCTCTCTGTTATTAATATTATCCATTTTATGATGTTTTTTGTTGTTAAGTTCTTTAAATTTGTACAAGTATTAATTTGCTATACGACAAAACATTTTCATTTATTATTAAAATACAACAAAATATCTACAATAATTTTTGATCAGCCACGTTGTCTTACATATCATAATTATTTTTATGCACAGACTACAAACATAATTAAGACTGTTAACATAATATCACAGCACTCAGAACTCAGTAACTATGTAAATAATTATATGTTTGACGCATTCATAGAACAAAACCAATTGTCGGGTCTGAGATTACCTTTTGACCAATTCTCAATTTCACTTAACCTCATGTCCTCACTTTACCATAATTTTCCAATTTAGTGTGACTTCTTATAATGTCTTTTATGGTGTATCAAGATGAATTTAATGCAACCAACATTGATTATAGACAATATGTAAAAGACTGGTTGTTTAGACTAGACACTTAAACTTGTACATTTTATACAATGCAGCATGACAAACTTGGGATTATTAAATAAATATATAGCATGATAAATTTGGGATTATAGTATAAAACTAAGTAATAATATAATAATATGTAGGGAATAATAACAAGATAAGTAATTAAAAATAGATTGTTTTTATTTTCATTAGGATTGAACCATAAACAAACCACTTAATAAAAAAAATTACTTAATACCGAAATGTGTAGGTAGGTAGGTACTTAACGAAAAACATGTTAGTTTTTAATATTTAACCTTTTGAATACTTCATCAACGAGGTCTTCTCTCTTAACTTCTTCCTCTTGCCTAGTATTAACATTTCTTAATTTAACTACACCTTTAGCCACTTCTTCTTCGCCAATTATGACAGCCCATGGAATCGCATTCTCTTCACAATGCTGCAGTTGAACCAACAACTTGGGGTTTTTCTTATATGAATGTTCAGTTTTAACACCGGCATTCCACAAATCTTTGCACACTGTCATCCTGTGTTCGACCAAGTTTTTCTGAGCGGCAGCCACAAACACTTGCACCTCTGTAGTACGTATCTTTTGTTTCTCTTTAGCAAGTTTGGCTTCGATTACAGTGAACAACCTTTCAACACCGATAGATATACCCACACAAGGTATGGTTTTGTTTTTTGGATGGAACATACCAACAAGATTATCATAGCGACCACCGCCGGCTACACTGCCAACAGATTGGCCTTTATCTAATAAAACTACTTCATAAATTATTCCTGTATAGTAATCTAAACCTCTAGCTAAACTTAAATCAAAAGATACAAGATCTTCAATTCCAAATACTTTAATGTATTCAAAAAATAGTTTCATCGATTCAAGCCCTTGTACTGCCATTTTAGACTTAGTAAGCAGATCGTCTTTAAACAGAGCTGTGACCAGCTCATCAGTTCCGTTCATCTGCACATATGTTCCAATTTTATCGGCTACTTCTTCAGACAATCCTTTTTCGTTAATCATTTCATTTTTAACTTCTTCCCATGGTGACTTGTCCAGTTTGTCTACTGAAGAACAAATCGTCCTAAACTTATCTGTTGGCACGCCACATGATTCAAATAGACCATCCAACAAGAGCCTATGGTTGACTTTCACTTTGAAGTTGCCTGCATCTAACGTTTTCATTATTTCAGCAGCGACAAACACGCATTCTGCTTCGGGTATCATCTCATCGTATTGGCCAGCTATGTCGTAATCACACTGATAGAATTCCCTGTAACGGCCCCTGGTGATGGATGGGTTGTCTCGCCTGTACACCTTGGCAATTTGGTATCGTTTGATGTTGGTGATCTTGTTCATGGCCAGGTAGCGTGCAAAAGGCACGGTCAGGTCGTATCTCAACGACAGTGATTCGCCACCTTGATCGGCAAGATCGTAGATGAGTTTCGAGTCCTCGCCGTACTTACCTGTCAGCACGTCTTTGAGCTCAAATATCGGCGTGTCGATGTTCACGGCACCGTGACGCTTGAACACATCTGTAATCCTTCCGAGTACGTCATTCCGGATGGCCGTGTGCTCGGGGCCGTAGTCGCGTGTACCCTTGGGCGTCTTCAACTGGACTTTGGAAGACTTCTCCTGCGGCTTTTCCCGAGGTTTTTCCTGTTCTTCGGACATATTGAGACAATACAAATTCTGACACGAGTGAATGCTACACAATTTCACTTTGTTCGAAAACCGTGAAAGCGTGAGTATATTTTTCAACATACTGATTACTGATTATCACTGGGTTATCACTTATCAGTCAATGCGCTGGCGACACTGATTACAAATTTATTAAAATTAATTCCCTAACCATCAAATTGTCCAGCTGTTTTTTAAGATAAACTGTGATAGGTATGTGATAAAATAAATTTCAATCCAATCAGTAAAATTGTAGTGGTGTGAATGCAATTTGAGTAAATTATTGTTGTGACGTCTACCACGACACTGTCTGTTTGTGTTTTTCATCATTATTGTTATTATAATTATTATTGCTTAATTCACAGTTTTCATAAAAGTCCAAAATAATATAATAACACAGGTATTATACCTAACATAATATCACTTTATTGTCATATAAGTTATTACAATCTCTGAAACACAGAATCTCCAACGCTGTAAAACAGATTGAAGAATCATTTCCTCTCTGATGTCATCCCAAAATATGTAAGAATACAAAATCCGAGTGCTTCAGTCAGTTGTCAAATTCACAATGTCTTCGAGGGTGTTGCGAAAAATGGGCTTGCAGGATGATCGTGACCTGCCACCTGTTAAAGACGATGCAAGCGATGATACTGAAACCAGTTCTGGTGGAGTTAACAAAAAGCGACACTTAAACATGTATGATTTGGTGAGTCTGAACGTCTTATCGAAATATAAACCTTTATTGACAGCCAATATTGTTATTAATGTTATGTTGACAATTGTTTTACAGCTGAATAATGGTTCCATGTCTGAGTCTGAGGTCAAAGAAGATGATGATCATGAGACTACTGGTTCTGTAAACAAGAAAGATGAAAACATGTCATATGATAAAGAAAACATTAGAAGGAAAAAAAAGAAAAAAAGAAAGAAGTCTGGTAAAGTACTGTCATCACATACTCGCAGCAGTGAAGATAATGTTGAGGTAAGTAAATAAATTTAACAATAATATTCAGTATAGTTGAAAATTATCTTCTTAAGGACGAAGTGGAAAGAAGTGTTCGTGAAGTGAATAAAATATTAGGCGAAGTACCTGATAAAGGTGAAGATGAAGATGATGAAGCTACTTCTTCACAGAATATGCTGAACAATCGTGAAACTATATTTTTTAAAAATATTCTATCTGTACAGCATCGAAATCTTAACCCAAATAATGAACTGCGCAAAATGTTTGGACGTGTTGTTCATCAAGCTGAGCTAAGGTAAAAATTAATAATTGCATTGATTTTTATGCTTGATACAATTTATTTTTTTGTAAATGTAATCAAATTTATTTGTTGGCAATTATAGGTGTTATAACTTAATACATTATAACTTTTCTTGTTTTTTTTGCTTGAAGTAAATTATTTTTTCAATAACATGCACTTAAATAATAATGTTGCAAATATAAATAAATGTAACGATATAGCCAAGCTTTTAAGCCTATAACATAATACATACAAAAACTCTAACTTTCTCTGTTTCATAGTCGATAGTAGGCTCCAAGTTAACCTTGTCATTGAATTTGTAATTAAATTAACTAATGGATGCTTTCAATTTTCAACTCAATAATAAATCATTGAAACATAAACAAGATTTTGAGGGAGGAGACTGAGAATCATTTTCTATTTCTAAGGATAGCTTCTGTTAAATTTATATTCCTATTATTATTATTTAAAAATTAATTATTACCGAATAATACATTGCATAATTTGTCAATATTAATGTACTATAGAATAATATTAATAGGGAAAAAAATCTTAAATTTAACATTTTAGTTTAGAGTATACTATATCAAGCATCGTAAAACATTTTAAACTCTACACAATGTTCTTAATTTAATTTTCTTATAGTTTTATATTAATTATAAAAAGTAACATTTAATAAATTATGTATATACCGTGTGATCACGATAAGTGAAAATACTCAATAACTCAGCATCTCAGCGTATACTCAATATATTTGAATGATTTTTGTGACACTTAAATTTTGAGGATGCGCACAATAATTTTTTTTATATAACATTATGCATAATATATTATGCATACTCGTATTGTTATTTTTTCAAATTTTTTTAATTTACCTTATAATATTACTACTTTTAAACAAACTGTAATGGTAGTATTGATATAAATATTTGAATGAGCATATTTTGGCTTAATGCAAAAGCTCATTAATGAAAGATAAATTTAGTTTGTACTGTAATAAACTACAATCTAATTATGTAATTGCTAATTTAATAAATACTTACTAACAACTAATAAGTGATTAAAATACAATACAGTTATTCTTAATTTTTAGCAAACGCAAGTTTAGAGGAAGAAATCATCTGAAAACCACGTGGTTAGTGACACCTAAAGACAATTGGCCACCAGTAGGCAAATCAGGTACTTACATTTTTACTCTAGTAACATTTTCGTCTCATGAAAATAACAATAAATTGTAGGTTCAACGATGAAATATTTGGAAAGCAAAAATGGTATTATGTATTTCGCCTTTGAACATAGTCCAGAATACCAACAAGTTCAGATGCAACTCTACACAGCTGTGTCTCATATGTCATCTGGAAATCTGGTGGTTGGTTTCAATTAGGTTTGAATATATAACAAAATCTCATGTTTATCTTAATTTAATTTTAGAATATTATCAATAACCATCCATATCACGTTGATGTACTGTTACAAATGACAGAATGGGCACGACTTAGTGAAGACTTGCCAGTTGCTGCTGAACTCACTGAACAGGCATTGTACTCATTGGAAAATTCATTCCATCCAATGTTTAGTTTGTCAAATGGAAAATGTCGTTTAGACTACCGTTTACATGAAAATAGGTACTAAATTGTATTTAAAAAAAGTATACTATTAGAATGTTAAGGTTTTCATTGATTAGTATATTACTGCTGATATTTTTGAAAATATCTATATGTTTTAATTTTAAAAACCTGGCCATTTTGATACAATATTGACATATTGTCATCATAAATATGCACACTCGATAGTCAAAGTAGACTATAATAGTTGAATGATTTGTGAATATTTTTTTACTTCATTATTACATATAATTTCAGATTGTCATTTGTTAAAAATTTTTCTTATCCAATAAAATTAAAGCAGGATGTGAACTTTTTTTGAAAATTATTGGTTAAATTGGTTATCATTAAAAAAAAAAAAAATTAATTTATATATTGAATAGATATTTGCCCAGATAAATTAAATTTTAAGTATTCAGGTTAAATGTATGATAAGTCTATAATATGTCAATATAAAATTTATAATTGTATTTATTTATTATTGTTGATTTTAGAGCGTTGTTCCTGACTTTATACAGACATTTAACATTTGTTGGACTTAGAGCTTGTTATCGTACAGCTTTGGAATTCTGCAAACTTCTTTTATCTCTATCCCCAATGGATGATCCTCTTGCTGTAGTACTATGTATCGATTTTTACGCTTTACGCTCTTCAGAATATACATGGTTCATTCATTTTGTGAATGCTTTTGATTCCGCAAGAAATCTAACACAGCTTCCTAATATCAAGTTCTCTCTTGCTGTTGCTAAATGGCAGAAAGGTGACGTTGAAACTGCACATACATTGTTACAAGAAGCATTAATGATGTTTCCTGGAGTTCTAATACCTTTGTTAGAAAAGTGTTCCATCCAGGCTGATAAACGAGTCAATGCACACTCTTTTTTCACGACTTATGCTACTGAAACGTATGTTACATATTAAATAATATATATTTAAAGTATATATCACATTATGATTGTTCGACCATTCATTTATATATAAAAATTTGGTTTTATAGGCAACCGAAATCATTATCTTACTTAATATCCATGTATGTAACAAGGAGTTATCATATATGGAAAGAAGTTCAACTGTTACCATGGCTTGAACGCAATGTGCAAATTGTTCTTGATAAAGTAGATGCTAAGGACCCGGCAGTGAAAAATATGGAAAACTTACGAGCGACTTTATACAGTGCCAAACCACCATTGAATATACACAGACATTTGTTATTGTCAGACATGTCAGACACTATTGCCCCACCGGCTGAGGTAATTTTAGATTGATAAAAATGTAATGGATGATAAAAAGTAGTACCTAACAAGAAAGTACTACGTAAAATAGTCTGTTTTTTATTCTTTTTTTTGGTTTAAAGAGAAATATTGTTTTTTCGTTTTTCATTTGACTCTGATTTTTTAATTAACTTTAAATTAATACCATAAATATATTTAAAGATATGTAATAATATAAAGACAATATTATATCTTCTGAAAAGCTAATTTTTAAAATCAAAATTAATGTGACTTGAATAAAATTCATATTTTAAATAAAAATAAAATTTAATGGAAGCTTTTTCTGTGAGGCACGTTTTGAGTTAAAATGTGTCGTATTTGACACCCTTATAGCCTAAGTCTGCAATTGTATTTTTATAAACGAATATACTTATTTAATAGAAGAAATGTTGTCAAGGGCCACAAAAAATAAAACATTTTTTTTTTTAGAATATTTGCCTAGGTGGTTATTTTAATTTTGACTGTATATGATAATCATTTTTAACAAACTGCAGTTTACAGTAAACTTAATACTGAACACTGTAAAATATAGTACACTACACAATATCGTATAAATGGAAATGATTCAAGAAATAATTTTACATTAAAAACTAAGATGACAAGCTCTGTAATATTCTCTTTATGTGTAATTGTATGTAAATTATAAATTTTTCACTCGAGCTACACAATTCGTTTGATGACCATTGCTTTAAAGTCTAAATAAATTTGATTATTCAATGTTATAATGTAATTACATTAATGATTAATCATATTAAAATAAATTTGTAAATTGTTTTCAAAATTAAATTTGAGTATAATTATTAAGTCTAATAATTTTGAATTGGAATATTTATCAATTATAATTAAGAAAAGTATGAATTAGGAAACATACATTTAAAAAAATACATATAATATAATATTTTTATTGATATTGTAACCAACCTTTATGAATTTGGAAATGAGAAATCTGTAAACTGAATTCATTCAATGAATTTTCTTCCTTCTTACAGTGAAATTCATAATTTTATGTATTATGTTACTATATTATACATACAGAATCTACTAAAATTTAAAACTAACTATGGAATATAGTAGTAATATTATACATATTCTTAGTTTTAATTATTGACGTGTCTTATAGCAATATTGATTATAAAAAAGATTGAAATATTCATCAATTATATTTAGTGTTTCTCTAATTTATTTTTTGTTGTCAGGCGGTGACAAATCCAATTCTCATTATGGACCCGTTTCCTCCGCCAGACGGTACATCATTTTACAATTCCAGATCATCTCATGATAGCATCAGTAGAACCGCTGTAGAAAACCATTCACTTTTCTCTACGTTCTTCCGGTCATTAAACCCTGTGTTTCAAGCTCTTTCTGATGAAAGGTAATTTATCAACATTTTATCTATTACTAAAGATACAATTTTATAAACTTGTGTTTTACCTTTGAATTCCAGTAATGTTGATGAAGAATTAGCAGCTGAGGCTGAAGCTGTTGCAAGACCTGTAATAACAATGGTCGGTGAGCAAATTGAAGAAATGAGGAGTGATTTACGTCAAAGTGTCAACTCTCTGTTGGATGCCATGAGAGATTTGCTGTCTAATGTACACTCACCAAATGTACCGGCAGACGGCGATATAGATGATGATTCAGAGCTCACGGATACAGCATAATAGTAATATTAAATAAAGTTTTTTCAGACAATTTTTTTTTTGTGTTCCGAATATCATAATTATTTTTAAGTTTTTATTAAATATAAATTATTTTGCATTAGAAGACTGGGCTCATTCTTATGTGTGTATTATATTCTATTGTAATCTTATTTTAACTATATAATTAAATTTGTGTATAGACAAAATATTAAAAATATTATTTTCATCACAAATCTTAAACAATTTTAACTCAGCCCATACTACTCAATAGTCAATACAACCATATTTATTTACGCCTACAAATCTATATTAACTCTTTAGGCTATCATTATACTTATATTAGGAGTAGTAATGTGTATCCAATTATATTTTATCCATCATGTCTCATCAAAACGTATATATATTTTTTTTGGTTCTTCTCAATGTGTATTAAATAAATAACATTAGAGCACAAAATTAGACATTTTCATTTACCAGTATTTTATTTTACTTTCATTTTTTAAAATTGACAATTTATATTTGTCTTAAAATACAAGTAAAGTCCTAAAATTATTTTTAATTATTCGTACAATTTAAAATACTTGCATTACAACCCACATATCTGTCTATGACTTATATCACATAACCTAATGAGCACCATTAGACAATAATAGTTGTGTTCAGGAAGAGTGGCCCTCGACGGTAGCTCATCTAGTGACGCTATTTCTGAAATACAGTGGCTCAACATTGGCCGGTAGAGAGCAATACGTAGATTTTAATTATTTATTTAAATTTGCTAGGCTTTGATTGGCACATTTTTTAGAGACCCTGCTTCAAAATGTCCACCAGGCAAGCCCCCATTAAGGGCCACTTTTCCTGAAAACGATTATAATATTGTGGATTATTGGATTAATTTCATGGGCCGTTTATCATAGCTTATTGGGAAACAATAATTTCTTAAATTATAGTTCTCAATGCACCAATAAGTATTCATATTTCTATTTCTATAAGTCCATAAATTATATAAATATACATTTAAGTTTTATATTAAAAAATGTATCCCATTGCTGTTGGTTTTTTGATTAGGGTTAATGAAAATAAAATAAATTGGCTTTATACAAATTCATGAAAACTTTAAGTTAAGCAAACAAAATCTTAATTTTTAATATTTTATGCCATTAGTAAATACCTAATTTAATCCTAGTTTCACTAAGAGTTAGCTTGAACTATTATGACAGTTAATCAAACATAATTATCAACTTTAGACAAACATTTTTGTTCTTTATTTGATAATTAATTTAAAAAAAAATATTCAACAGTATTTGATTTTCAAATAAAAGTTCAACTCAAATTTAACAATATTGTACATCAAATGCTCACCAAATTATGTATATCAAAAGTATTTTAACACTCTGAAAGGTTAATGAGGGTAAAGGGTTCAATGCTTGAAATATAAGACTCATTTAGAGATTTTTTTAATCATAATATGGTTGCTTCAATTGTGGGCAGATCAATGTATATTTGTTTCAAGATTCCAAAGCTAAAATCAATAATTAAATTTCAAATTGTCATAACTATATTCAGTATTTTTGTACGATATTAATTTATTTTGTTATTTTGTGAGCTAATAGTATTGTCTTGCCTGTTTCATTTCTAACAAAAATAAATTAAAATTTCTTTCCCTTCATCTATTTCTCCAAGAATGTTTGAGCATATACTTTTTTTGTGGTTTGTAATGGATTATCATTATGTTTTTATTCAATTGAAATTTATGATTTGTAATCAGCAAAAAAAGAAGTCTTAAGTACTCTTAACAGTCTTTTGTCAGTTATAACCAAGTATATTATTTTTATTTTACCATATATTAATTATATATTTATATTTTGTATAATAATAATTACTTGTTTTAAATATTTTAATAAATATTTTCAGCATAAATATAAATGTTCAGTAGGTATTCATAAAATATTTTTGAGAAGAGATAAGACTATTAAATAGTTTTTGAAATTTAACTTTAGAACATGTTGGAACATAAAAATTGTAGTAGCCTAATCCAAAAAATAAAAATATTGATCCTAATATTGTATATTACATTACTTTCATTTTGTGAAAGTCATGTTTGTGTTTTAAAACTTTTCTAATTAATTTGTAAAACCAATGCATTTATCCTATTATAATTATGTAATAAATATAATACCTATATACAAACTATTAACAGCGTAAATAATTATTTAAAAAAAGAATGTCAATTGTGCAAAAAAAAACTATTGCTAATTATTTTAGATATACATGATATTATACAGCGTTACAGCTACTAAATATTAATAAGTAATTTATCCTTACTCACAACTTTGAACTCGGTTATATTTTACTTAAAATTCAAATCTATTTTAACAAACTGTAGACTGTTATTTATGTAACTGTTATTTTAAATAAATGAAAAATAAGCTTAAGCAGTGGTGTAGAGCTGAATCAAGGACTACGATCATCTATTATAATATAACAAATTAATAAATATTATTAGACCGCAGTCCATCATTCTGTGTTTTATCCTCACAAGTTAAAATACAGGATGTTACAAAAGAACGTTTTTGAGAAAAA
>PVMI01079686.1:0-30231 GCA_008528875.1 Aulacorthum solani
AAATTGCTTTTTTTAAAATATGACAAAATATGCAAAAATATGCAAATTCAAACTTAGCATTTAATCTCACCATTTCATAAAACAAATTTATATCTCACCTAGAATAATATAATATAATAATAGGTAAGTAATAATAATTGTAGATCACTAACTACACCTAGTATAGTACGATAGATCACCTGATACACCTAAAACGAGGTAGTAAATCACCTGCTACAGGAATGCCTTAGAATGTAATAAATTGTTGGTAAAAATGGTATTTTATAATCTATTTTTTTATTATGTGGTTATTTTCTATGCGGGCGTACAGTTTTTAAGACATATATAAACAAAAATTTTAATCTGTTTAACAATACAACTGAAAGACAAACAAATGGTTAGTAATTATTTATTATAATAATTATCAAAATTTAACGAAACGTTTTTTCATAATCTCGAATTCCGTAAACTGCAAACCCATAAAATTTGAATAAATACCGAGATAAATACCTATATTATATTATATTATATGGAACAAAACTCATGATTCAAAGAACCAATAAATCATTTTTTTTATAAAGTAAACAAAACTTGAATACTGTGAAGCCACTATAAACTAATTTAGGTAGGTACTTCGATTAAAACAAACATCACTTCAGTCAAAATTGGATCATCACATTGTTCAGGCGTGATGATTCATACAAGTTACATAAACTTTATCACGGTTAATAAACTCATTTATTTATTATTTCACGATAACATTTACGTGTTGCATAATGTTCACACTTTGCATAATATCATTAGCCACAAAAATAATTTTTATCATTTAGGGAGTTTTAGAACCTACATCAAAATATGGACAGAGGTAAATTGCAATAATACATAATAATAATACATATCAGGTACAAATTTCAGTACATAATAAATTGCGCTAAGCAGTTTTTTAATAATAAATTTATTAGTAATACATTTTTATGATAACCAATAGCATTACCTAGAAGGCACCACGAGGAAGCGACTATCACTGTCCTCCAAAAATTATATTTTGGTTTCGTTAAAATTAATTAATAAAAAATCGAAAAATTACATTTTTATTTTAAATTAAATTATATGGGTGAGTATATAAGTTTGTTAAAAAAATTGTATAATGTATAAATAATATTTATGAATAATACCATAATGATTAAAGCGATAAAAGTTTGGTTTTACGCCAATAAATGTACAGGAGTATTTAGAAAAGATATCCATGAATTTAAGGTCACTTATAGATAATATGGGCACAATATACTACACCCAATTTAGAAACAGAAAATTCCAAGCACAGTCGTCTACTATACTAGGATTATTACTACCAGTTTACTGGGGAGCAATTTGCAATTAGAAAAAATTCTTTGATTGAATATTAATCATAAAATCATAATAAACCAGGATTAAAAAGTATCTATAACTAGGATTATACAGACTAAATATCCCATTTCGATCACCTTGAAACAAAATAATACTGTAATTTTTTATTTTCAAGCAATTTTAATTCTTTAAATAATGATAACGAATCGACTAAAAAACGACTAAAATCGACTTATAATGCATATTATAAGATATTTTTCACACTTTAAAATATCTTAATATACCTATTACGGATAAAAAGTGTTCAAAAACATACAATGTATAATGTACATTGTATAGTATAAGAAATCTCGTATCAAAATAGTTTAAAATTATAATCAGATTTAATTTATTTCATTACGACTATGGTTGGAAATAAGGTTCTATAGTTTCAGATATTATAAAAGGATTATCAATTCTTATACTTGCCTTGGTGTGCAAAAGACTTTGCATAAATAATGTATACTCAAAAAATAATATAGTAGACTAGTAAAACTATACCTATGATAAAAATTCGTGATTCTATAATACTAATTATTGCGTGTATGCAGAATTTTGAATATTCGTCATGAAATTGTGATGAATACTATTAATTTACAGCAAACTTTAAAGCTATAATGTGAGATTATTTAAGTCTTGATTCCAAGAGGCAACTATAAATAATATATACATAATACATATAAATAAATATTATTATTATTTTAATCACCATAAATGACATTAATAATTTCATTACACACAGGATTGAGGACATTATTGTACATAATATAAAATTATGGCATTAATTCACAAATTTATTGTATATATAATATAAAACATAATAATATGGATACTAGTAAATAGTAATTATTATAGTAGTACTATCTAGAATAGGCCATATGGACTATGCGACGGGCATCTCCCATACCCTGCTAGGTTGCCAAAGCCAACATTGTTAAAAATATATAGTGAATACCTGCATGTGCATAATATGATGCGACCTAAATGTTGTTATCTTTGCCATTAAGCTTCTTCATCACTCTATTGATGATTAATATAGAATATAGATGGTTTAAGTTGTTGCTATCTTTTTCTAACAATGTTAACCCCCCGGGCCTCTCTCTGTCATTAGTCAATTTCTTTATATATCTATGGTATGATAGCCAGTAAGTAGGAAAATTGAGTTTAGTTAAATTTACATACACCTCGAGGTAATAGGTACCTACATTATTTTTATGTAACGTTTCACAGCCTCAAATATCATAACTCATACGTTTTCCATCATCACATTTACATACGACACTATTTAAAAATAAAAGGTACATTATCATTGTTTTGGATGAACAATAGAGGAAGTTCTGTTATAAACTACTTTATTATTAATTTCAAAACGATTATTTCTCGGATTATTTTATGATAGCTACAAATACTGTTAAATGCACAGTTTAACTGTCTGATTTGTAATATAAAATTACTCTATTTGATCTAACTAATAAAAATCTTGTTTCATTTCAGTTAGTTTTATACTCCGTTCTTGACTCTGATTGGTAGATTTACAACGATATGAGAGCAGGATCAAGAGACTTTTTAAAATGTTCATCATTTGTTGTATAGTAATAATTAGTTTCCAAATCGATTATTTTTATCAACAAAATTAAAAGTTAGGTATTTGTATCAGAAAAACTTAGCATAATATATACCTATTAAATAAGCTCTTAAAATGTTCATAATTAGTTATAAAAATATACTATATAGAGATAATTTGTTTCCTAATCTATTTTTTTATCAACAAAATTAAAAGTAAGGTATTTGTATCAGAAAAGGTTAGACATATAGACCTATTAAATAATCATAGTAGTAGTATAAATAGGCAGTGAATAAGAGTACAATATTCATGAATTTGTTGTACAACAGACATTCAAATATCTTTCATAATTTGTACCACGATATATTTTATGTAGGTATCAGTGTACCTATCACTTTTTTAAGCTATCGTATATAAGTTTAAATTTCATATAGTGAGGAAATATCTAAAGATAATTTTCTTTTTATAAATACGCAATGATAATATAGTAGTATATTATATATTAAGTTTATTATAATCCATTGGATTATTTTAAAAATATGATTAATTATTATGTACCTATCTTCATTTTAAACTGTACGTAAAACAAATATAAAATTAAAACTAAATTAGATTTATATACCTAACGCAGTGACACGTATCACGTATGTCATATTATTTTATTATTAAACCGTATTAAACAGGTACAGAATAACATACACATATATTCTGGTTTTTTGTTTAGTTATATAAAACCTTGATAAACTTTTAAAATAAAAACGAAAGACCACGATTACCAATGCGATTGCCATTGACATAAATGATGAAATGTATATCTAATGTCGATGAATGTATGGCACATGTATGTTACTATGTATAGTTATAATTTATAAGAAACCGCAATAGAAGAATTCTTTGTCTCTACTATCTAGTAATAGAAAAAAACCCAAATGACAATAATACAATACTTTCAATATCAAACCTAACAATTTTAGAAATATGAATAGGTACTAATTAATCTTAAGAATTAAGAAACAACACGTTCTATTGTTGTGGCCTCCATATATAATATGCACATATACCGGCTGATACACCTATCAGTCAAACATTTTAATGTAATTTCATTCAAACAATAATAAGACAAGGAATATATTACTCTATTTACAGGACCGCAAATCAGGAATTGGGTATTACAAGAACGATTTGTATCCTAATAAATATTATAAATTGTATTCAGAAAAAATATTTTATTTAAATATCTAGGTAATAGCTTAAATTTTTTATTGAAAACATTTGGAAAGTAAACTACTTAGTATGTAATATAATTTCAGTATTCAGATTCTAATATTTATTATGTATTTAATACATAAAGGACTATACAAAAGAAAATATTTTTTTGTATAAAATATTATAATAAGGCAGTTACCTACATGATAAAAAAACTGTTAGTTTACTGTCAATAATAATTATTTGGCCAATGACAGGCATTTGAAAAATATGCGTAACGTCATAGTTTAGCCACCGCCTTGTACCTACTCTATAATAGTATATTATTATACATTATAATAATATAATTTAAATATTATTTAGCTTATAATACCTTATCTAATATTATACTGAAATAAGTATCAAGACTCAAATTACTAGCACTTACTAAATAATATGTATAATAATCGTATCTCTGTTTCTATCTCTCTTAGTCGCAGGGTACCTACGCAGTTTAAGAAGGACTACTTTTTTTAGTTTATAATGATCCTTTAAAATACGTATTTAGTTGCTTTTAAATTGAATGAAGAATACAATTTTTTTTAAACTTGAATACATTTTTTTATTTTATTTTAAAACAAAATTACTCATCGATGGAATCATTACTTTTCATTACCTAACATAATTTAATATTTGAGTAGTTAAAAATGTATAGTATTCGAATTGAAAATTTTGAAAACAGATAATAATTTATTATATCGCTGTAAGGACGGAAAAAAATGTCATTGATCACCCTGAATTGAACTGCTGTCAATATAGATATAAGACATAGGTATACCGTATATTAATAAATTCATAATGAGTTAGAATGAATCAATTCGAATTAGCTATAGGTCGAGCTATAGGTACTCATTAAAGTGGACACAGATATATTTAATAACTACTAAGTAAATACTATATTCTCGAATATATTTTAGTACCAGAGTACACTAGGTTTCTACTACAAAACATGCCCTACAAAGCAAAATATATGTAGGTAATAGTCTCAAATATAAAACAATAAATAAATTGATATAGTTATAATATGTAATAATATTATTGTCATGGTAACACTAACAGCACTCAGGATATACTACGAATATCCTATACAAAGCAAATAATATAGTCTTTTAAACATAAAATAAATACTTGATATGGACATAGTTATATATAATAAATATTGGCATGGTAACACAACTCAGTGTTATAACGATAGTATTATAAATTATTATCAGGGAGCGAGAGAGAAGAAATTTTTTTTTAGGTATTTAGGGGCGGCATCATTACTATCCACAATCGACAACCACCTATCGCTGCCATTTGTCAATCAAAAGACATTTCAATTTTTTATCATATCACAATTCTATGTCAAAATGTAATTTATTTTTTTCATGTTAAGTAAAAATGGACACTGCAGGTAACAGATATGTTCAACATAGCAGTAAACTATAGCTGAAGCTGTATCGTTCAAAAATATCAAAATCATCTATTTAATTGTATGAATCTATGATTTATTACTAGTTACTACTTACTTACTTAATTATTTCACATTTTACTTTTTTTTTAGTATTAAATCATATATATATATATACCTACCTAACTGAGTGAATTTATATTATATAATGACCTTGGAGTAAATTATTATTTATATTCTGGTTAATGGCTAGATAAAAGCTGAGTTTTTAATTTTGATAAACATTTGGTAGATACTATCTGATATTTTAGAAAAAGAAAATCGTATAAAAAAATGTAAATTGTATGTTGGTAGTAAGCCATACTTATAGTACCTGCGACGGCTGCAACATTCTATATCATATAGATTAAACCTTTATTTATTTGTTATGTAGTGTAAAATAAAAATGTGTTTGTTTTAAAAACCATTAAAATTAAATAGAAAAATTGTATTCCATTGAATCACACATCATGACAAAGAAAGATAAAATATAATAACGCAAGTTTATTGGAGGTTTATCGATTCTGTCAGCTATTATTCATACTATTCATATAATATCTCGTATAATATACTTATCGATTCCACCAAGTCTTAAATTTATAAAAAATACTAGAAAGTTTAGACTGAATTTTTTATTAAAATAATTAATTAATTTATGTATAATATTACTAACTATTAATATAATATATCACTTATTTAAAATACGCATATTATTCATATAAATTATATGTGAATCATGATTTATATATGACACGTAAGTACGTTATACAACAAATGTATTATATAATTAGTAGGTACCTATAATTCAAAATTATGACCCTCGTGATATACCTTAAGCTTATTATTATTTTAAACATTAAAAATATTAATGTTTTATCTATTAAATTTAAGGCTCGGTAGAATCAACAGCCGGCATAGTCGATAATTAATACCTATCTATTATTATAAATAGTCGACGTATCAATACAAAATTGAAAGAATCGATATACCTATGCCGGTTTATTACCTATACGCAAAAATAATATTATGTTATACTTATAATAAAAACGCATAAATGGATTGGTAATTGTATATTTTAGATACATTTTTCTGATACCAAGTCTATCAAAAGGATATAGGTACCTAGTGTCTATCCATAGCTATAGTCATTAATCATTTAAGTATAGATATCAAAAAAAAATTTATTAGTATACAATTTCTTTACAATTATGGCAATCGCTTTACTTATTTTTCTTAACATAATACCTATACCAATAGATAACTCGATTTTTTCCCTATTAAATTCAAAATGTTTGAAAGAATTAGAAATTAATAATTGTAATAAATCTTGAGGTATATTGAAAAAATATAAATACCATTATATCAATAATTTAATTATAAAGTCTCTCTATCAAGTTACACTTTTTTAGTACACTGCAACCGCCGTTAGTTCTACTATTATCTCGTACCTATTAGAAACTCCATGCCTTAACTTTGAAACTAATATAATATTTTACAATACATTTAAATACTTGAGTAAAACTAATAATTAAATTTTTAAATACTAACACTCCTAATTTAGTCATGTCAGTTTACTAAAAAACACGAACAAAATAATATTAATTTAACCAAAAAATACTCTAAACTACAATTTAATTGTTTATATATAGAGGTTACAATTAAATATAATAATTTTCCAAGATCATACTCCAATGACATAAATCCGAGTATGTTGCAGTGCATATAATGTATCATATAATGTTGATGTTAATCATATAATTTACACAGTAGTCAATGGTATAATTTGTCATCGTTATTTATTCTTTACTAATAATTAAACTAAAAATAAAGTCTGTATTCAGTCTATATTACGTGTGAATAAATTCACAATTATAGCGAACTCTTTAAATTAAACTTAATTGTATTGAAATTAGTCAATGCCAATAGCCAGTTGAAAAAAACTTTTTATATATCATAGTCCGTGAATATAGAAAACTATAACGAAGAACTATATCGAATGATAACATAAATTGTCAATCTAGACATAACATTTAATGATATACATTGTATACAGTGTGTTATCCAGGTATACTCTAGAGGTAACAAATGTCCCTCCTGACAAATACAACTGTCAACGAAATGCATGTATTAAAAGGATGTGCCAATTGTATTGGTTTTTGATTACGAAATTATTGAGGGTTTGACATATCGATTTTATATTTTATTATTATTTTACTTTATTATTTATTCGACTTAAAAACAAAATGATGTTTAATTTGTTTTGAGGCAATATTAATTAGAAAAATCGATATTCATAGGTACCCTTGAAAATATTATTCTCTATCATCTTTATAATGGATGATTTTACTCTAAGGTAGTTGAACTACACAAAAATAATTCTTCTTTCTGATTTTTTATGTTGTGCAAAAGGCCAGAAACAGAAAACCGAGAGAAAACAAATTAGTACGCTAACATCGTCTTAAGGGAATCGGAAGCGGTGATTTCCTGTTTTTGTCCAACACACATGGAACATAAGAATTTAGACGTGTTTTCATTCCAACGTACGGATTGATCTAGTGAAGCGATAAAAATTCTAAAAACTTATTTCAATTTCAATTTGTCGTCAAGTCTACTTGGGATCGACAATCCCAGATTTTTTATTTTTTGACTTAGGTATATATTTCATTTCTTTTTTAAGGACGGATTTGTTTAGGATGATAAAATAAAAAATGTGGGAAATTCGATCCAAAGTAGACATGACGACAAATTCAAATTTGTTCTATGCAGCACTTTACCTAAAGGCTAAGCACAGACACCGATAATCAAATCTTAAAGTTCTTAAAAAAAATTTAACTTGTATAATTCAATATAGGAAATAGAAATAATCAAAATTATAACAAAAACTAGACATATTATAACTAATGGCCATTGTTGTCGATGCTAATAAATCGAGAACAATAAAAAAAACTGAGAGTTGTCCTCGGGTAAGTAAATAATACCTAATTAATAAGTATTTCATTTTTAATTTTGATATCATATCACATTTTTACAACATAACAATTTATTAATTAACAAAATTACAAAACCAAAATAATTTTGAGCATACAACAAAAATAATATGATGTGTTTTCAAACATTTATAATTTAGTTCATTAAAATATTATTAGCAATTGTAAACAAATGTTGAATGCACGTTTTTGATGCAAATGAAAATTATCCTTCAAACTATAAAATACGGTAGGTCATAGACACAAAAAGAAATAGAGTTAACGTTATATATGGTGCGAAAAAAAACAGTATAATTGTATATACCTATTGGCGGTTGGTGGTGTTTGTTTTATTCGAGGTTTTATTAGAACTACACCATATATTATTTTAAGCAAATTTTATCTAACATAAGTTTTGATTTGTTGAAACACTTATTACCTACTTATAACGTAGGTACCTACCCGAAAGTGTATTCGCACGGATATTCGTATTTTCTAATTTCTGACTACATTATCGTATTTTAATTTATTTCTAACGAAACACAATATTATATTCCTACATACAATAGACCATAACCTATAACGGCAATCTATGAATCATTTTAGGCTCTACAATTTTTTATCAGAATACAATCGGAACAAAAGGTTAAACTAAGGGCAACTAGACAACACCTACAGCATTGAGTATTGAAAATATCTTAATACTGCAGATACTTGGTAGTTGGTAAGGAACTCGGTAAACAATGCAGCATAGATACTTCGTTATTATTTCTTAATGAACAATCGGTGAACAATAGTTAATTTTTCTATAGGTAACATATCTATTTTTACACAAAAAGAATAATGATAGGTAGATTACATGTTGTAAGTTAACTCATGAAGTATGCATATTAACAGTATACTATTCCAACTACTGGTATATTCATTACTGTGGTGACGGTAGCACGCATGCCACAATTTAAGCATTAACTACTATAGACTGTCAAACTAAAATCATTTTCCATTAATATTTAAACTAAAAATCAGATAATATACATGTACACATTTTACTATTAAGTTTAAAATATCTACACAATTGAATACGTTAAAATATAATAGAAGCGTACCATTTTATTATATTTGAGCCCCTTATTTTGTTAAAACACTCGTCGTCTTTAATAACACACTTAATAATTTAAAAAAAATCAATTTTAAGCATAAAATCATACATAACAAATTAAACTCTCCTACAAAACGCCGTTGTCTTGATAAAATCAGTGAAATGTGTTTTTTTGTATTATCACTTTGATAGTAATTAGTAGCCAAACAAGACGGAAAGTGTTCCACAAACAAGTTTTCATCGCGCAAATAATAGGTACATTACGGGCTTTACGGCATACTACGCGTGTATGTAACGGTAAACAAACGCATATTATTGTACCAAAAATATAATAATATTAATATAATACTGTTACAGACAATATTCGTAGCATACATATTTCGTAATTCGTGCCTATACCATAAGACATAAGTCATAACCATACTTCTTCGTTAGGTACCAACGGCAATGGCGAAGACACAAAAAAACGAGTGGAAGGAGCATACGAATATAAAATTAAAAATAATAACAGGAAAAATGTATGTTCAATATTACAAAATTCAAAATACCCCTCAAAATACCGACACAAATAGAAACCTCTAAAATGCTCAAATTATTTTAAAAACACAATTCAATTTAATAACATGCACTATAGGTAATACACGATTGATGAGAGTCTCGAGTCTCTATAGACTATATAATATAGTGACCATTGATACTGTTTAGATTATAACAAAATATTCAACATGGATTTAATTTGAAATATTAGACCATTTTTTCACGGGTTTTGGCAAAACATGGACACTTTAAAAAAGAAGAAATTTACCAGTGTATTCTCATACACTCACATACAACAATCTACGCCGGACGTAATTATCCATTATAGAAACGAAAAGAAAAATATTATCATTAATACATGACTAACAACTTCGCTGAGAATCGAAAACACCATCATTCACAGCATAGTCTGGGTGGTGAAATTATTGATTGAGATCGAAAAATAGGTCCCAGTCAGTAGGTCATCCAGTGCCGAAAAACTTGTTGATGGGAAGAGGACGGGGGTAGTATACCTGACCATCCACAGGTTTAAATCCCACTGGTGGGTTCACGTGGGGTGATTTTTAAAGAAAACCAAAGTCGTAGTCGTATATTATATTATTTGACATTATAAATAATAAAATAAACACACATATGACTGCAGCACGTGACAACTTATTAACGAAGGGACGATGCGGAACTGTGGAAGGGTGGGGTCTGTCAGTTGTCCTCGAGGGCGTTCCGTGCTGCAGCTATGTTTAAAAACGTTCGTGGCTCGAGTTCAAAAACAGTTTTCCCCTCCACCACATATTTTTATCATTATTATTATTATTAATATCACTAACCTACAACTATGTATCGTGTACACAATAATAAAATCGTGCCAAAACGAAAAGCCAAAGTCGCCCCCCGGACCTTGACAATAGTAAAAGACCTGATCTAGTCATTATATGTACAAATAATGGACAATACAAAATGTATTGTAATTTCTAGGTTCCTCGTAATTTAATAGTAATTAGTAATACAACACGTAAGTACCTTAAAAAAAGTTATAATATGTTATTGTGTCTACCGCTCCATATTGTTATTAGTCATATCAAGGTCCAGGGACGGTTCAAGGAGGGAAGGGGGAGTGGTCTTTTCCTACCTCAACAAATAAATTTCAGCATTTTTACTAAGAACATTATTTTATACAAATCATTGATAAAAAAGCGTGTGTGTGGTACCTCCTGTAAAATTATTTGTATGATACTATATCTTCTATAATGGCACCCCAGTTTTAGGTATAATGTGGATTGTGGGCACTATGACATCCGTTAATTTAAATAAATAAATATGGGCTGATGGTTATTAGTTATTACTGACCGGCTACCACCTGCAATTTTATACAAGTCGGCGTTTTAGACAAATATTGCCGTAAATTCAAATATTCAAACACAAAACACGAACGTTGTGTATGTAATACTTACTTACTATG
This sequence comes from Aulacorthum solani, assembly GCA_008528875.1. Lineage (NCBI taxonomy): Eukaryota > Metazoa > Arthropoda > Insecta > Hemiptera > Aphididae > Aulacorthum > Aulacorthum solani. The sequence continues at coordinate 11,665 of PVMI01079686.1, forward strand.
ACACAACCTAGCTTACTATAAATGGGTAGATGGGTTACCTACTGTTGAACTCGCAAATCGCAATTATTATATTGTCATAATAATAACAAAGCACAATTGTTTTTAATTATTATGGCACTATACCATCGTTACTTATTCCATAATAATTGCATAATATTATAATAATACGAACCTCCTGCGGGATGTAATCACTTCGTATGTAACAATGACGGATCCGGTCTCAGGGCGGATGGATGATTGGTAGTCGATGGCCCGCGGGGACCTATTTCCGATTTCGTAACCGATGACAAGCAAGCGGCGGCCAATAGCATATGTTGATGGGTCAATAACTCGACGGCCGCGAGTGGCGTTCGGATGACGGGTGACGGGACATCATCGTAATGACATGACAATAATAATAATGTTATTAACGTTAAATATTGTGTTATTAATAATATTAATTTGACGTTTCAGACGTGCGGCAGCTACAGCGTAGTCGTCGGGTAGCTGAGAAACGAATTTGTAAAAAAAACCGTTAAAGACCTACAGAAAAAAACGATGAACAGTTATATATAGACTACTATCAAGGGACGGCGCAACGGTCGCGTATTGACTCTCAGGCTGAGTGACCACCGGCGAGCACAAAGTCGGACGACGAGTGAACACGGTGAACGATACTACCGCACTGACGCACTGCCTAGCGTCTAGCGGACGGCACAGACTGGCGGCAACTGGCAATCGAAAGCCGGCAAATTGGACCGGCGGGAGACGGCGGCAATCACCGGCAGTTTGGAAATAATAATAATAATAATAATATCAATGGCGTGTGTTACACAAAAGGGGAAAACACTACAGTCATGGACTTCCTATAGATAATAGAATGGGCGAGAAGAAAAGACAAAACGCAAAAACAAGAGCAGCTGCTGCGACTACAATATTTATATCACTATTCCCCGTGTGTTCAGCTGACGTTGCGGCGGTGCCAACCCAAGGTTTATAGATAACGGTCCAGAGATAAGCGACGTGTGAGAATTACTGAGAAATGAGAATATAAATACATACGTAAATATTTCATTATCTCTTATTATGACGTCCCGATTATTTTTAATTACATTTATCCCCAACGCCGCCACCACCGCCGCTGTCACCCAAACAAGTTTCTTTCGTTGTTGATTCTTGTTAGTTGTTATTGTTTTTGTTCCCAAATAATAATAAGAATATTGTTTTTTGAGCGTTTTTTGTCCATCTCATTTGTCCCGCTGACACTTTCAGAATTCAACCTCCACGGTTTCAGTCCGAAAATACGTCTATTTATTTTTTCACGGTTTTTGCAGAACACTTCCGTATCCACAAACGGTATGCTTGCAATTTTATGTGTTTGTTTCCCCGGCATTACAAAGGAAACGTTAAACGCTTAGGTGGTCGAATTATTTTTATCATGCACCCAAGGTGCCTCACGCAGCCAATAGGTCGCCGATACGGTTAACAAGTTGGTTTGGAAACACGTCCTATCAGTCCACGGTTTGTCGAATGGATTTATGTTAATTAAATCCTCACCAGTCGACCGAGTTGCAATAATGAACATTGGCAGAAGTAATCCCCACGGCAACAGACTGTTGTTCGCTGGCTTCAATCAAGATCAAGGTAACTACTTAATTGATCCATTTTTAACTTTCCAATTGGATGACTTGAAATACCTACCTACCCATCAATATTTTGGCAGCTTGTAAATTAACTAATACGATACAAGTAGGTAATACTATTTCAAACTATACTATAACCATTTGTTTAATCCTATTGATAAGTAACTATAATATGAGTTAATAGATGTATTCATTTTTTTTTCAGTCATAATATCTACCTAGTGCTTGTTAAAAATTCCTGTAAATAGTAATTTTTTAACACTAATATAACACTGTTTTTCACAGCCATATCAATGTCAGTATAAATATTGTTTCTAAAATATCTTAAGGAACTTAAGTAACCAGTTTCAGCAATTTCTTACATATTAAGTTTGATTCCATCATCTGATAGAATGTCATGAGTTCATGACATTCCATCATCTGATAGAATGTCATGAGTTCATGACTATGACCTGGCTCTTGTTGCAAACCAATTGTGAACCAAAAAAAGTGGTTTTTTGTAATACATACCTGTCATATATTAAAGTTAAAGTGTTTAAGTTTGAAATTAAGACCGACCGACCAATAAATTCTGACTTTACCATCGTTTTTAGTATACTTGACTTATGAAGTTTTAAAAAATAAAATTATGATTTGTTTTCAGGATGTTTTGCTTGTGGTATGGATAAGGGCTTTAGAGTTTACAACTGTGACCCTTTAAAAGAAAAAGTTCGCCAAGACTTTCCAGATGGTGGCCTTGCCTTTGTAGAAATGTTATTTAGGTGTAACTATTTAGCCATGGTCGGCGGAGGCACATCACCAAAATATCCCACAAACAGAGGTACGACCTCAGTTGAACTCAAAAATTAAACCCATCAGCGTTCTGATTTGTGAGGTTATTTTTCCCACAGTTGTTATCTGGGATGATTTGAAAAAAGATTCTGTGATTACTTTGGAGTTCAACACTCACGTTCTATGTGTGCGGCTAAGAAGAGATCGAATAGTTGTTGTGCTTGAAGGTGTCATCAAAGTCTACACTTTCACGCAGACTCCACAGCAGCTACATGTATTTGAAACTCATGCCAATCCAAAAGGTATACATCATTATAACTATCTTTTCATTGATTTACTTTTTAACAACTAATAGTTAAATTAAATAATTGTATATTTTAGGTTTATGCATGCTATGCCCCAATAGCAACAATTCATTATTAGCATTCCCTGGGCGAAAAATGGGACATGTTCAATTGGTAGATCTAGCAGATACAGATAAACCTCCTCTGGATATTGCTGCACACGAAACCCTCTTGGGATGTATAGCTCTTAATTTACAGGGTACAAGACTGGCTACTGCATCTGAAAGAGTACATTTAATCAAAAATTTTAATATTTGTAGATACAGCTAATGAAAGCAAATAAAAACTTTTTTAGGGAACTCTAATAAGAGTATTTGACACAAAGTCTGGAAATATGTTATACGAATTTCGGAGAGGAACTAATACAGCTCAAATATATTGGTAATTTATTTGATTGTTTTTACAAAACTTAAAGATGAAGTTTTTCTCTAATGTTTTTTTATTTGTTTATTAATTTGTTCACAACACTAATTTAGTATTAACTTCAACGCGGATTCAACTATGATGTGTGTTGCTAGTGATCATGGAACCATTCATATATTTGCATTAGAAGACCAAAGTTTAAATAAACAGTCAAGTTTAGCTTCAAATTTCCTACCAAAATACTTTAGTTCTAGTTGGAGCTTTTGTAAATTTCAAGTGCCTAATGGACCACAATGTGTTTGTGCATTTGGATCAGAAAACAATTGTATCATAGGTAATAATTCAAATTTTAAATTTGATTGCACATTATAATTTGAAATTGTTTAAATAGTAATTTGTGCTGATGGGAATTACTACAAGTTTGTGTTCAATCAAAAGGGTGAATGCTGGAGAGATATCTGTGCTCAATTTCTAGAAATAACCAATGATAATAGCATTATCAGTTGATATTTTTTGTTTTAATCGTTTTATTATTCAACTATTGTTAGGTACATATTCCATATCATTTTATTTATAAAGTATTATTTTATTTTATTTGATAGTTAATTTTGTTTTAAAAATTTTATTTTAAATATAATTAGTTAAAATCTATTTTTGTTATTCTTTATAATGTGATGTACTATTATATAATGTTGGATAGTTATATATTTCTATTTATCTTAATGTATAGTGAAAAGGAAAATATTAAAGACGTTTTCTGATCATTATAATTATTTATACTTCCGTCATTTTATGATATGTGCAAGGCTAAGGTAAACATGTTTTTCATTATGCATGGAATGTAAATGACTGATATATCAATGATGAATTTATTGACAAATTTTTATAAGTTGGAAATTAGAATACTATAATTGTAAACAGTATTCCTATTTTGGATATAAATAAACAGGTTTGACAACAATGAAAATAATAGCCATAGGTAGGACATCATTGTCGTTAATCGTCATAATGAGTTGTCATGTTTGAAAATGTTGAAGTATATAACCGAATCAGAAGGACAATTTGATATCTTGTTGCTATCTATTGTTTTATAATGATAATAAATGACACAGTTTATAATATGTGTATTATTTAACCAATTAAAAAATAAGTATAACAATGTTTAAGAAGTAGGTTGTACATTTTTTATTGTTGAAACGACCTCGTGAACTGTAATGAGCTAATAACTAATTGTATAAGACAGCACTCATGTATTATTGTAAGTCAAAAGTATACCTTTCAAATACTTAACGATTTAAATATCTGGACTTTTTCATATTATATATCTAGTTAGTCAATTTAATTAATAGTGGTTCCAAATGAAATTAAAACTGGCAGTTCAAATAATTTGATTGACCCACCCCTGATAAACGAGCTTAACTAATTATATATAAATAATTTAATGATATTCCTATGTTTAGTAAAATGATAGAAAGTATACTCTATTATTTTACCCACCCACCCAGTTTTTAAGGCAGTTCAATTGAGTACATGTTTGGCTCCACTAATGTGAGTCAATATTTATCTGGTTTATTTATACGTAAAGATGAAGAAAAATATAATTTAATAAACTATAATTTATAAAAATATTCATACCATATCATTATCATTGATGATAATATTTATAAATTGTTATATCATGTGCTAAACAAAACTAATTTATTTACAAGTAATTGTGTCACACATAAAAATATTATAAAATGTAATTTTTTCTCTTAGTGCATAATTTAATAAGTACGTTAACAATGGGTACAGCAATACTGTCTGAATAAGTTCATAGGTACATCCAATCGTAAGAAAAGGGAATACAAGTTTTTTTCAATTTAATTGAAGAATTTAATGATGGTGTAGAAAAGAGCCAATACTAAGATATTATGACACATTAAAATAATTTGACTATAAATAGGGTTTGGTAACTATTGCACTAAAAATATTTGGAATTTGCAATTAAAATTATAGTGGATAACAGTAAAACATGATAATATGCCATTGATATCATTAGTTTTTAAAATTTCTTAAATTCATCAAATATGAGTTTTATAAGCATACAATAAAATATGCTAAGTCACACTATAAATTTAAATTCACCATTTCACAAAAAAATGTTTATCTAAAATATTTTTTAACCACTACAAAAAAACATGCAAATTCAAAGTCCTAGATCTTAATTATAAACAATGTATCTAAAAACTAACAGTTAGAGACATTTTCAATTTGTAAAAAATACAAAATTGTTTTAAGTACTTTAAATTGTTCTGAGAACTAGAAATTGCTTGAGTATTTGAAAATTCCCATGTACTCAGCATTTATTAAGTTAGTTTATTAAGTATTTAGTAGGTATGTAAAAAAAATTGAATACTGGGTTTCATGGTATTTATGGTTATTTCACTTATTTTGCTAATAAAACAGTAGAGTACTCACCAAACTATACTTACTCATTTATGTGTAATATTGCCACGCTCTTAAACATGGTGGATACTTTAAGAAATTGTAGGTGGTTAAAGTAACTCAGTAAAATAGTTACAACATACATATGAATAAATTTATTTTCTTAATATTTATAATTATATGTTTTGAGCTTAACACATCATAAAAAGCATAATATTATATTGGACTTTAATACATATCTTCACCTGAATAATAGGTAACAATAAAATGGATAGTTGTAAATGCTTAAAGTAATATTACACAAAACTTTTATATTACATTAAAGCTTAAAACATAGTACCTATATTTGAACAAAGTAGAGAGCTAAAGTATAAATAATTGATTCTATTATTATCACATAATCTACAATTTGATCAACTAACAAATAGGATGATATCATGTTCTTAAAAATAAAAATAAATTATTAATAATAGTTTTTAGAGTAACTTAAATCTTAACATACTATAATATATTATGTATAAGCTAAAGCTGAATTAAAAAAATATACATAGTTGTAAATGTTTTGAGTTCAAGAATAATCAAAACAAAATACAAAGATATATCATACATATTTTTTTTAAAACAAGTGAATTTGAACATAATATGATAATATTCCTGTGTTCAGGATATTGAGATTAAAAGCAAAATAATTTATAATTAGTCACAAAAATAAAATCAGAAAATTTAACACTTTCAATGATGGGATTGCACATTTTTTCTTAATTGCACAATTGTTGAATAATATTTTTAATTATCCTCATAAAAACAGCTACTAGTTCATATAAAATAACAATTATTTATACTATCTTTGGAATTTGGACGGACAAAGCGCAGGATAAGTAAAAATTAAAATATTAACAAAAGAATTATTACTAAAATACAAACATAAATAAATAGTAATAAATACGGGGCTGTGCATAAATAACTATAAAATACAAAAACAAATGATAAACAATAATAAATATAGTAAACATAAAATGAAAAATTTTAGAAATTAAATCATAAATGGCACAATGACTAGTTCACATTATAAAATTAAAATAATGTATTAAAATATTGCAATTTTTACAGTTAAAAATACAGAAAGACAGTATTAGGTCATTATTATATTAATATAAAAATGTTAAAATTATATCATAACAATCAAAAATTAATAAATAAGAAAAAATAATATATCTATATATATTTAAAATACAATTTTATAACTAAATATATCAAATAATTGATATTTAAAATGTATATATTTTTATTTCCGAAAAGTTAATATAAGTTTACAATTAATGAATTGTTATCATAATTGATGAAAGTTCATTAAAACATATAAAAAAATAGTTAGACGGTATTACAACTATTATAATGTATGTATTTATACTATATTGCACAGTAAGCACTGTTTACTTCAGACAAATGAAAAATTACATACATACAATACTTCATATCTAAACAATAATTATTATTATGAGCAAAAATGTGCCAAAAAAAAAGAAAAAAAGTAAACAATATACATATAAGACATATAGATTGCTAGTTTTAACTTAAATGATTTAAAATAATAATACTCATAAATGTACGTTGGTAAAATTTATAAGTAATTGGGCATTTATTTTGGTTGTGATAGAATACTACAATTAACAATGAACAATATTACAACATTAGTTATAAACTTTTTCATTTCTAGGGAAATTAAAAAAGGGCAAGTATCTTAATCAGATTTGAAATGGAAAAAAGTTGCACCTTAAGTGACTAAAACTATATTATATAATATTTAATAGGTAATATGAACCGTAATTTTTTCATTATTTTTTTTTTTTAGTACACAATTGATCAAACAGAATCAACTAGTAATATCTGTACTATGTATAACAGTAGGTTCATCTTTACAAAATGTACCTGACCTAGAACCGATAGTGGGATGTCCATTTGGCAACAATTTTGTTTTAGGAATAATAGTCTGGGGTCTTTTAACCCCATTCATAATTTTCTCATTCGGGGTTTTTTTAATATTTGCATTATTATGTACAGGTTTTCTAGTTGTTTTGGGTGTTTGTTTTACTGCAATGGATGATGTACGATTGTTAGATGGTAGAGGATCAGTTTTAGGCAACATAGTTCTAGATTTTGGTTTAGGAGTAGACAAAGATAATTCAGATGATGTTTTAGTTTTTAAGCCACAGTCTATTCGATTGGTAGACAACCTGGAACTTGCCATAGTGCTCCTAACACTAGGCGATGAAATCAGAGATGTGGATGATGACATAATACGACGGCCACGAGGTAAATCTTTATGAACAGACAACACTTTTGGAGGTGTAGGTGTAGTCAGTTGTGGTTTTGGTTCCATATAACGTGATTTTACCTGAAATCGTTTTTAAATTATTATACAAAATATTATATAGATGATTTAATAAACTGAACAATACTATATTACTAATTTTTTTCATACCTCAGCAAATTTTCCTGGAGTTTTAACTTTCGTTAAGGGAGTGTTTTCAACAGCAGTTTTTAGTTTAACTTTAATTTCAGGTGTTTTATTTAACGTTTTAGTACTAGTTGTCATTTTTTTAACAGGGCTTGATGTTATCAAAGTTCCATTTGCTGCTAATTCTATTCCAGGTAAGCCCAACTCAAATGCAATTCTTTTAGCAAGGGTTTCAGACATACGATAATCATTTGGAAGACTACCCATTGCTTGTCTTTCTCTACCATTTCTGAAGTCAGAAGCTAAACCTTTAACTATTAACTCCATAATAGCGTTCACTAAAATATCTCCTTGTGTATGCTAAAAATTTATAACAAACAATATTATAAAATATATACTTTTTTGATTAATTTATTATTGAAAAGCTTTATAAAATAACCTATAAGATTTTTAATAAATGATAATTAATATTTTTGAATAGTATTACAATCTTCACTCTTTACCACATCAAAATAGTAAATTTGTGAACAGTTTAAATACTTAGCTTATCTTATATTTAGACATCAAAGAATAAAGTTATATTAATTATTTACTTTCAAACAAGAAGAGGTACTGACAGAATAAAATATATTATAAAAGATACAAATATACTCTGACTAAGTCTGACATATTTTTTTATTTAATATTTAATCAATGGCAAAAAATCTATTTAAAAATGTGATTATAAATTATCTAAATTATTCTTGGTTATTTTGACTGTCCAATTCATTTTTAAATGATTAAGCGAGTTTTTAAAATAATTAACTTAATTTTACCCAAAAATTATTTGATGATGATTTGTTCAAATGATCATAAGCTTGTCGTATTTGATTTCTATTTGCACAATTACAAGACGCCAATAAATGTGTAGCAAAGCTATCGGCAAATAAGTTTTCACTTTCGAGTATTTGTTTAAAACTATCAAGAAATACATTATATTATACAATTTATATTCAACATATTTATGATTTGTTATAACCAACTTACTATTTTGAAGTTATGGTAGGATAAAAATGTTTTGCCAAATATTTTATTACACTATTTGAAAGGTCTGTAGTTAAGTCTATTACTTCTTTAGTCCATTCATCATTTGGTAAAGATTTTTTTATCTTTTCACAGCCCTCTGTTACACTCAATACATCATTGAGATCCTATGCAAATAAAAAAACAGATTAATATGATGAATACAAAATAAAGTTGTTGTATTGTGGTCAACAAAAACTGCAATTTATTAAAATAATTTAAGAAACTGGTTATAAACAGTCAAGAATTACATTTTTGATAACCAAACTACATAATATAAATATATTACATCAATATGTGCAACTTTATGTCTAAAACATTTGACTTTCAAATCTTGTGGTAGTGACACAAAGTGGTGTGTTGGCCAGACCACTGAAAAATTGTCATTTATCCATACTATGCACGACAAATAAAGATCATCGAGTCCATAAGCAACACTTAATGTCAAGCACTCAAGAATACCAATAGTACAACGGTCGCAAACCTAATAATATCAATTTTGAATTAAAGGTTATCATAAAAAGCTACTAATTAGCATAATATTAACCTCTTTGAAAAAATGGCAATATTCTGCTGCTAAGTATAACATTATGTTATCTTTTAATCCTTCAAGACATAACATATCAGCCAATTTTGATAATTCAGCCACATTTTTAATCTCAGAGAAATCGCATTCACCGCTATAGATGTATCGTAATGTTAAATGAACGGTATTGTAAGAAAAGCTAAAATTAAAAAAAATATATATCAATACATAAAAATTAAGTCAAAGTGATTACTTTTTATTACCCTTTCAAATATAAAACATTCCCAGCACTTTGAACCCATCCACCACTAAACATAGCAGCAAAGTATTGGCATCTTGAAGTCAACACACATTTATGGGCTTTAATTCGTCTTCCATTAACATCAATAGTTGTATCTGCACCAATTTCTTCTAAAAACATGCGAAGTAAATCTTGTCCAAGACCAGTTTTAATTTCTTCTCTACTCTCAAGAGCATGAGGTGGTTTGGAGAGTAATATACGTTCCACTTCAATACTTTTTAAATATGGAAACATTCGTTTCAAACATCTACCTAACTCTGTGTTTTTCAAATCTCGTCTTAAAGATTCGGATTTTGACTCACTCTTATTTAAACTACTGATAATTTCTTGAGAAGGCGCTTTATCCATATCAGATAAACGGACAAAAGAATCAACTAAACCAATGCCACTGTCTTTTGCACCATTTACAGTAATTGTTACATTACATTCTAAAGTATCAAATGAATCTGAGGTTTTATTGAAGTCTTTTGATCCTGTTTCTATATGACTCTGAGTCATCCTGGCATCAAAGTGATTTTCTTCGGATAAATTTACACTATGAGTTCTATGATGAGTTTTATGAACTACTGTACTGTCAACATTCCAAGAATTTCTTTGAGACTTAAGTCTAGAGCTCTGAGGTAATGATCTTCGTTTGACTGGGGTAGGTGAATCATTTTCAATAAACATGAATACACTTTGTTTCTTACATGAATCAGAAATGTCAGCAGAAGAGTTGTCGACAGTTGATGTCATTCGACTTGGAGGAGGAGTTACTGTGTTTTCACTATCATTAACTTTGGCACAAGCCTCTTCACTATGCATTCGAACAAACCGATCTGCAAGTGTTTGAGGCTTACGATGTTTAATACCTTTAGATGATGATTCACTAGATTCAGAATCTTCGTTAAAGTCAATAAACATAGAGAATATTTTTTCTTTACTATTAGCAATTGTGCTAGAATCTAAAGACTTTGTGAGATTTTCAAAACGTTTAGGTTTACATTTTGGTTTACCTTGATTAAAATCAATAAAAAATGAGCTTGAGTTCTTTCGTTCACTATTTTCTTCAGTGATAGATAATTTGCCCACGTCAACATCAGGAATATATGCGTTAGCTGATATAACAGGTGAACATTCCATGTACTTCCTAGATAAGCGTGGACTTCTATTATCTTTTATTGGTGTTGCTTCTAAAGGTACAAATTCAAGCTTATTAGAAACAATAGGCTTTTCTTCCAGACCAAATACTTCATCTTCATTTAAAGAATCGGGAGAATTCATTCCTTTGGTATTCTCTAAGATTTCAAGATGTAAACTAAGAGTACTATCAGACTCACCAGAACTTTTCAGTTTTTCTAAATGTTGGTTATTTGAATTATTTTGACTATTGTTATCTTCACAAATAAAATTGAATGCAGTATTGTCACTAACTGTACATAACGTACTTGGTATAATATCACTACAATGTTTCATATTAGTACATATAGTACTTTCAGTTGATGTTACAATACTATCAATATTATTTGAATAAAGTACCTCATTTCTAATATTTTCCTCAGGTTTGAAATCAATTTGATTATAGGACTCATTATGTCCAGAGTTTTCTTTTTTAGTAGTATCAATATCAAATTTAAATATGTTATTCTCTTTTTCAACATTATTTAAAGTTTTTGATTCATTGTCTTCTTCGTTACCAGAGTTATTGTGATTATCTGGCTGTGGTAATAATGTAATTGTATCAAATTGAGATAGTGTATGTGTTGATGGTAATAAATCTAAATCAATGTCATTATTATTTACATATATTTTGCTATTTGATAGAGTTGAATTAGATGAACTACTTAGTTGTTCTGAATGAAAAGGAGATCCACTAATTCCGTTGACAACAGTAAATGTCTTATAATCATTTGAAGTTTCAGGTTCAAAAGACTCACTATTTACAACTATTTCTGTTTGAGATTCAGTATCATCATCAATTATTATATTTTCATTTATTACAGTAAATGTCTGAAAATTATTTGATTCCCTTTTCAATGGATCTTGATCACTTGTATTAATACTATCCTCAAAATTATTAAATTTACAAAAAATATTTCCAGTTTCATTCTTTTTTTTAATTACAGTAAAAGTTTCAAAACTGTGTGGTGATAAGACATCTAAATCATCATCAGTTTCATGAATCATTCTATTAGTGCTATCATCGAGCAAAATATTTTCTTCGCTTAAACTCTTGTTTATCAAACTATCAACCCTTGATACATCAGGTTCACAGCCTTTGGTATTACTTTTGACAATTCCAATAGATGTCGAGATTGTTTTATTTTTCGGACCATGAATTAATGAATCTAATGTATTGTTGCATCCAATTGCAAGTTCTGGATTTGAAAAACTACTAATGTCGACATTTGGTTTTTTTATAAAATCATGTTGAAACTCACAATTAAGATTGTTTACTATTCTAACTTTGTTCCCAACATCTGATCCATCAATTTTAAAATGTAATGAAGATTTTTCATCTATACAACTGTCTTTATTTGTAAACACATTTGACTCTTTACAAGAACTACTGGATTGCGATTTAATTTGGCGAGTTTCAACTGAATTATTTGATTTAATGTCCATGCTGCCAAATGATGAATTATTAATATTCGCCTGGTTTAAAATGACTGATTCTATGTCATCATAAGCACACTGTTCGAAATCGCTGAACTCACTTGAAGACAGATCATCATACTGTGTTAGTGAATAATATAATGGATTTATATCACACAAGATTCGTTTAGGTTCATATAAATCAATGGATGGACGTTTCTTTGTTTTTGGATGATCAACATTAATTGATTTAATCAATTCTTTTTCCAGTGCAGTAACATCGTTCTCAGAATAAACAGACCTACAAAATAAATCATTCTTGAATAAACATTTAGTGTATACATTTGGTATAAAAACAAATAATAATAGTAAAAAGCAAATTGTATGTAAACATTGTAATTCTTAAAAAGGTGTGATTTGCTTTCCAATTGTCCTCAACCAAAAGTAAAAAATTATTATTATATCCAGTATGCAGTAGTTTACAAGATGAAGATTGAAGAGTATTCAGTTTTGTATATACAAATGTTTATTCAATTTTAGTATTGTTTAAAAGCTAAGAAAATTGTATTTGTAATAAAAATGCATCAAGTTACTTGATTAGGTACCAAACCAGTTTTAGTAGTTTTAATAAAATTGAACTAAACAAAGTTGAATTATACATATGAACAATTATAATTTAGTATACGTTTTACGATAATATAGTTATTAAATTGATTGCAGATGTCCACCAATAAATAGGTACATTACTTATATAGTTATAGGTATGTTAGTCATAATTAGATAATAAATAAAACCTAAATTAATTTAAAAGGATATCCAAGGTCTCATACATCAACTTCCATTATTAATTTAAAACATGGGAAATAATAAAATTAATTCATTTTTACGAGTAAGAACATTTTATTATTTAAAGGTGAAAGGTGAAAGTACAAAATCATGCAAAGGGGTACATGCGATATTTTCCACAAAAGTGATATTTATAGCCTATATCTTACCTAAGTATTTAAAATAGCTGTTTAACTAACTATATAAATATCGCTTGCACCCTTTTGAGATGAGATAAATTCTTGATTTTAGGTCCCTAGAATTCTGAAATAATTGATTATGAATCAATAAAATAACTTTTGATTTTATAATTTAATAACAAAATGATTTTTTAAATATTATTTAGTGTCACAATTAAATTGTATTAACTAAACCTAATTGTTTTAATATCAAATATAGATATACTTTTAAGTTCTGAAATATTTATACATAAATACTTAATAGCAAGCACGTATGAAATTTAAGTACATACATAACTATTTAAAATTCTAATTGATATAAAATATTTATTTTATAATTACAGTGAGTTCTTAAACTTTTCAATTCCTCAAACACCTTAAAATTTAAGTACAATTTTAAAATTCAAGAAAAATTTAAGTTTGAATTCATATTTGAACATCTTACAGTTGAGCTTGATAAATGAATATATTTTTCAAAAAATGTCTGGTATTTGAATCTTAAATAAAAAGTTAATTAGATTTTAGAAGATATTGTCATATTTCTGCATACCTGTAAGTATAGACGTACAGTGCAAATATTACTCAGATGCAGATTCTCAGATGACTCAATTGTTGGATAACTGATAAGAGATAAAATATTTAATAATTTTAGTTGATTGGTCAATTTAAACAAAGTTGAAATACTTTCAAATTATTTTATAATGGAAAAACTTATATAATTTTTAAAATAAATAATAATTGACAAAAAAGTTTTAAAATCTTTAAATAAAAATTAATTGTAATTGAGACAATTTATTGAATCATTATTGAAAAAATCAAATTTCAGTCACATTTTGAAAATTATATTTAATTGCGGCATTGATTAAATATATAAACAATGATTACAGGAAAAATGCATTACCACACCTTTAATGCGCCTACGCAAATGACACATAATCAATAATAACCTACATAATAATATACATTTATAAAATTAATATCATTATTTAAATAATTTTCGAATTTAAGTATTTGCACCTGAATGAAATATTAATCGATATGTTTTTAGTTATTGAAATAGTGAAATTCAATATTTTAATAGATGATAAATAAAATTAATATGCAGGGAAGTTTCGATTTACTAAAAACATAGCTAAAAGTAAATAAAATAATGATTTAAAAATATGAAGTTTAAATAAAAATTAAACATTCAATGTTTATTACTTACAACTTTCCTACCCAATTGCTATTAATGCATCACATATTATCATTACCTGAAGATAGAACTTTGACAATGCTAATTTCTGGAGCATAAAAACATTTTTGGAAGAGAGAGTAATGATTAAATAAAACATGAATGTCTGAGTAAAAAGAAAAAGATAACAAGAAATCAACAGGTATATGTTAATTGTTTCTAATGAGAACTACAACTATGTGCTTCAGTGAAGATGAGCCAAGTGAAAGTTAAGTTATATCTTAGTCACCATGACAACTTGCATGTAATAAATGATAACACATCAACTACCATCAAGTTACCTACATTATGTTAATTTTAATAATTAATGGTTTATACTTTAAATAGTATAACTACTTATATATTGATTATATTCTATGAAAAACATAGATAATAAATATCTTTATTATCCATGATGAAAAATCACTAAAATTTGATGGTCTTAGAACATAGAATAATTCAGTCATCAGTCATTTACAGCATCAAATTAACTGATGTGTGGTTATGCTGTAACAATTTACCACTTACTTGATAAAATCTGAAATGCGCTCTAATAAATGTATTGGCAAACAAGCAACATCAACTTTTTTAATAACTTCATAGTAAAACCGTGGACAGCGGCAACGTAATATGCAAGTATGTGCACTAATAATAATACCTTTTGATTTTATGTAAAAATCAAAACCGTCCTTATCCGATAATGATCTGCAACAAAATTATACCTATATATTTTTGTAAAAATGGTCAGTGATAAAAGTACATTATTATAAAAACATGTACATAGTACTCACGAAAGAATATCTTGATGAAGCTTATAGTGATCAGCTTTCTTCTGTATCAAGCTTATCCTTTCAAACCACCCATTCACTGATTGATCAATATCCATCAGTCATCATTAACTGGACGAAAATTAAAAACTTTGATTACACTGGCCAGTGTAAGAATTGTAATAAAATTCATCACTTACACTATACATTGATGGATATCTGGGAGCTATAAATGTCCAGCGAAATGTGCACACGACTATAGACAACATAGCAGCAGAGTTCACATAGTTTTTTTGCTTATTATTATTTTGTTTCTTTTAATAGATGTACGGTACTACGGTATATGCCAAACGATACAATCAGAAACGCGATTTGAATTTTGAATTTGAAAGGCGCACCAGAATAAATTATATTATTATTGTTATTTGTGCCACCTCCACATCATAATAATATATATAGGTATGTGGTACATTAGGACCTACTATCGCACTATCGGTCGTCCCACGGTGTGAAAAAAAAAATAGTAATTATATTGTTGTTGTCCCCAGTTATTCAGCGGAACGCGAATTCTTTAAGAGGTCAGATCGCACGAGACTCCTCGCAAATGCCCGTCCGACAATCGCCATCGCCAAAGACTCATATTCGAACATTATACGATTACGTGCATACAATTATTGTTATTACGAAAACATACACCATACAATACACTACGGGCTATAGATCAATACGTTATCACAGTTGCCAGTCGGGGAAGTCCGTTCCGTGTCGTCTGCCGTTATAGCCTGCTGTGAATAATAATAATATTGTATAGTTTCAAGTTTGTTCTTTATCAGTGAAACTGCGAAACAATAACAATACACTGGTGGCAAGCGACGTCCACAGGTGGCGCTAGCAAAACGTACACTACCCATATCGTGATTACAATTTACAATATTATAATATTTTTACATCATCGCGGATTTATCACGATCCAAAAATACCATACACTAATACTGCTAATACAGACTATACAATATAGACTGCATAGAACATATTATAGAGTAAGGGGTACTTACACGATATAATATTGTCTATATACGATGTATTTTTGTATATTTCTATAGGTATGGTTTGTGTTATTACAATATATTAATAATTTATTCGGGAGTCGTGACTCACGAATATCGTAAGTTGTAACCGTGTAATATTATACACCTATATTTTGATAAACTGTGATTTGCTCGATGCTCCCCACCCCCCAAGGTTAGGTTAGGTGCCTGTCATTATAACAAGCGTTTAAGACAACAAACATATTTTACTATACCTACAGGCTACAATAAACCTACTCGATGATCACATATTAAATTATATTGTGTACATAGGTACCTGCGACAACCTACCTAATTACAATTTTTAATTCAGTACCAAACCTACTCACAGCTTTAATATTTACTATAGGTGTCAGGTTAGATCAGACCTACTGAACATAGCTATTAGCTGTCTGTTGTAGTTGTATAGGATAGCACTCAGCAGAGAGAAACGTCGGCTACAGCCTCGTCTATAATACTATTGAGCATTGGCCATTCCTATGTACCTATACTTTCAACTTTGAAACTTCACTAAATTTTGTAATTATAATTTCGTTACCTAGGTGTCGTAACTATAATTTGTATTATATTTCTATGCCACGTACCTATATAATTTGTATTTATTGAATCGTTTGAAATATTACTTGTATATAAATGCGTTAATATTTTACTATATAACTTCACTTTTATTTTTATATATCTGCAATATATCCATTTTCCATAGTAGTTGCAAAACCCAGATAGCCATAAATGTAATAAATATATATTCCAAATAGTCTTATCATTTTTATAGGTATAATATTATATTAGGTACATACCTAGATAAAGAGTAAAGACGACTATAGTTAATATAACATACATAATAAATTAATAATAATAATAATTAATTACACCTACAAGTATACCTACAATTATTAAATAATATAGTATTGGTAAGTATATTAGTACAACCATATATTGCCATATTGGATAATATATTGTTCAAACTTCAATGAGAACAAAATATAAACTAAAAGTGACAGATAACTATTGGATATTTTTTGATTTATGATGAAATCAAAGTAATTTTATTTAATAATAATTATGTAATAATACATTGTAATTAAATTCACATAAATATATATATATAGGTACGCATATTTGATTATGCTAAATATGTCAAAGTTCAAATTAACAATAATTTATATAATACAAAATACGTAATGTTTTAATACTATTTTATTATGTATTTATGTAAAATCTGATTTTCTGAAGTTGGATCTAAATATCTAATGCTGATCTGCAAAAATAAATTTACTCACAAAACGGTTTCGATTTCATTCCGCGTCACGGCAGATACGTAGGTACATCGCGTATTCCTATATTTGTCTCTAAACACTATTTATATTTATTCTATACCATATTTTATTATATTTTATATTTATATTGTTCTCTTATTTATATTTTTACAACTGATCTTCAGGGCCAGTATGGCTCGGTTAGTTACCGAGTAAAAGTCAATGGGCCTCGACAATTTTTGGGCCGTCTAAGCCATGAGGGGCCGCTGACCGAAAATATGTTAAGATTTAAAAGTTGAAAAAATGGAGACTTAATTTTAAGACTTACTTAAAAAAATTTAAGTTAAGGGCCCTCCAGTTTGTGAGTGGGCAGGTAAAGTAAGGAAAACTCGGTGGGCCTAATTTGTCCAATCCCTGCTGCTCTTCCAACACAAGCTTATTGCTTACCGGGGGTTACTGCAATATTGTACACAAAAAGGTAATTTTGATGTTAAAAAATGATTGATGTTGCATACTAAAATTATTGTATTATTATGTATATAACCAGTTGTAATAAAGATATTTTTATCCAATAATTGATACTTGAAAACTTTTTGTTCACATTTTAACATACTTCATATAAATGCGGTAAAAACAAAATATGCCTACCTATATAATACAGGTACCTACTCTTTATATAAATTATCTATTAAAATTTGTACGATAAAATGTTAATAATTAATATATTAATTTTGTTATATTATGAATTATGAGTCATAATTTATAATTCATAATTTATGACTGATATTTGA
>PVMI01079702.1:4100-15781 GCA_008528875.1 Aulacorthum solani
CACACACACGCACACACACACGCCTCTCACGCCTTTGGAGTAAATTACAGCCGTTATAAACTTGCCAGCGCAACAAACGATCTCGTCGATCGTCCCGCAGCGAGTTATTATCATTGCTTCCGAGAGAAACTTCACCTCTCTTACCCCTCCCCCCCAATTCACCCACTCCACGCTGCCAATCGAAGAGTCAGCGGAGTGTGCAAGAGGTCGTAAGTCCTGTTGCGTTTTACCGATGCTGCTGGTCTGAAACGATATTTTTGCAAGTTTTACTTAGACGGATGGGTATTTTAATTATACCCGGCCATATATATAAAATTAGGAACTGTTAGCGAGTGTTCTCAATAAAAATAATGATATAAATATATACGCAGTACTCACACACACACACACACAGTACATTACCTATTGTCTAGTGATATCGATTGGAGGTATAGCCTTCGTAAAAGTGCAAAGAAAAAAATGATTATTATTTACAGCATAAAAAAAACTTATATAGGTACCTGAGTACGTGCTGCGCGTGATTCTATTTGGACGAGACGCGAAACGGTTCAAATTACACAGGATAAAGCTCGTTAGATTTATTAGATCTTCACAACGGTATACATATAGTATTGTAATAATATGCAAATTATTCGAATTAAATTAATAATATATTGGTACAAATTATACGCACCTACCACGCTCACTCCAAAGATCGTGCTTATAATTTGTATACTTAAATAATTCAAATTGTTAAAATAATAAAGTTTAATTATAGATATAGGTACTACTAAACTATAAATAACCAAATAAGTATCAAAAACAATATTTCGAAATTTTAAAATGGTTTTATTTTTCATAGATTGATCAAATTGTATTAACCATGTATCAACCACAACTTATATTAATAAAAAATAGTATACTTATAATTACCCAGACAGCAAGTTGTTATCTAAAAATATTATTGTTATATTATCATTACAAAAAGGTACCTGGATAGGTAGACTTTCTATTTATTTATTCATATTTTGTTACAGAAAATAATTAATAAACAAAAAATTCCAAATGAAAACAAACAAAACTTATATTTAAATTGAATAAGAAAAATCTACTATGTAGGTAATTGCTTACTCATTACAGAAATGTAGGTCACTGAACAATTATTGTATTCTCGGTTAGTGATGACAGCAACCAAAAAATATATATATATTTTTTTTAAATTAGAAATGGAAATATTTTATAATGTACTAAATACAATGTTGTACGTAAACATGATTTAAAAATTAAAATATACAATTTATGTTGTATATTTTAGACATTTATTTAATACTTCAATTTGGTATTAAAATAAAACAAAATTTACGTATCAATTTTATTTTCTATAATTCATAAATAGAATATCTGTAAATATATTTTTAATATTATTATAAATTATTTTATAGTTATATTAAAAACGTTTATAGTCGTACATAGAAGGTTTATATATGGACATATTATTGTAGATTTTTATTTATCTTTTCCACTAAACGAAGTAATTTTATGAACAATTTTATGAAACATAAATTTTATCAGGCAGATCAGATAAAATGTTCCCCTTCGGCTTACAAACAAATACAAGATTCTTATAGCGTTTATGCCCGAAGTCTAAAGAAACTAACTAAGATGTATGTATTTCTAAACTAATTTTATGAAATTGTTATTTTAAAGTGTACTCACGTTTTAACACATTGCATATGTAAATTTGGTAGTAAATTATTAATATTATGTTGAGTTACTTCATTATTTGTAACATTTTGTGGGAATAAACTGCAATATACACGTAATTCGTAAAAACAAAAACAAAAATATGCCATATCATATCTGTTACATAGTTATAAAATAACTATAATGTAAATATTTATATTATATAGGTTATGTTAAGTCAAGTTGAGTCATCAGACGGCTTCGCTAGGTCTCCAGGAGAAATTCTATGAGACCTGTGCACACATTTTTTGCCAGTTAAAAAACTGTAAAAAAATGCTAATTTCTATGAAAAATACTTATTTTTTTTATTTCCTCGAAAATGTCATGAACTTGGATTTAGGTATAGAAAAATTAAATAGCTTATAATCAATAAGCTAAATAATTTTTATGAATTTGTTCGCTTAAGGTAGTGAATTACCTTGGATGGGTATTATCACCAGATATTTAGAACGAGTGATAAATTAAGTGTTCCAAAATAATAGACGATTATAATATTGCTCGTTGACTTTTCAATGACTTAAATTTCAAGTTTAGTTATCGAACGATTATTTTGATTGTTTATGAAACTTTTGAATGCAAATTAATTTAAAAGCTCTCGCAAACCTACGCCCACAGTCTTTTACTTCTCTTTGTACCATTTCACTAACTAAATTATACCAAATACATTGGCTATTTACGTCATAATAACCTTTTAGAGTTTTCCAATTATAGTTTGACACTATCATATCATGTTATTAAATGTTAATCTTTAATAAAAGTCATAGTTTAATTACCTATGACTTCCTATTATATCGCTTCATATTTTAGTGCGATTCAACAATAATTAAGGTTTCAAAATGTACCTACATCATTTAGTACCTAAAACTGCTACAGTATCAAATGTAAAAAAATACAACCAAAAGTTTTAGATAACAATATAAGTTTCACAAGAAAACATTTTTAATAGTATTAAATGTATACGATTATTTAAATGTTATATTTGTGTAAATATTTAAAGATCGTAAGGAGATTTTCTAAATTTGTCACTGTTACTATAGTATAATCAAAAATCTTAAATGAACTTTTGAGCTTTCATTCAAAATATGTATACTAATCAAGAGTCAGTTGATGTTTGAGTGAAGCATTTTATTTTATTCAAACTTTGGGAAAACAGTATAATTTGAATGTAAGTATGGATTGAAAAGCAAAAAGTTAGGTAAAATCCAATAACTTGTTCTGCTTTAAAACTCCAAATACCTCAAGAGTCGTGATATAATTTGACATTTGACACTTTTTAAACTTTTAATACTTCACAAAAATGTTTGGGAGAGCTGAATAAAAGCTAAAATACAATTTCTTCTTCATCGTTTAAGTATAAAATAATACACTTAACAGCAATAAGACCAATATTTTTTGATCCCAAACAAATGGTCAAAAACACACGTTTTTAGGACTCAATAGACATTTGATATATAATAGTACTGAAACTTAAAAGTAAATCTAACTATGTTGAACATAGGTACATTGAATTTGTTTACTGCATTAATTAAATTATTAATATAAAAACTATATTTTAATTTACTATTAATAGTAGTTATACATGACTATTTTCCTAATCTGCTCTTGACATTTACAGTTATTACAAGTATAGATACCACTATTGCTAGTTCTTGAGTGAACATATTATATTCGATTTACTGATGTCTAACTGTAATAATTGGTTGTTATCAAAGAAGTTATTAAAATTGTTTATGATATGATTATGATTAGAGTATAGATTTTTTTCATTACCTGTTACGATTAGTCTTTCTGATAATTTAATATTTATTTGCTTTTTGAATTAACATATTTAATACGTTTGTAAAACGATTGCATTTTAATTTTAATTTTCTGTCAAATGGTCTTTTACGTAATTTATTGTGCAAAAGATTTATTTCCACGAAAGAAACAATTAAATCCTGAACTATCCATTTATTGACTTTTAATTCAAAAAGCCTAATAACCTAGCTAGTTTATAATAGCAATAAATTAATGTATTTTCAATATTTTATTGAATAGTTAGAGTTTCATAATCACATTATATTATTAATATCTATATTTCCTTATAATTTATTTCAATTTTTAGAATTAAAGAGCATGTTTTAAGTTGTCTTCGTTGATTTCACTCTCTACTAGGTACTATGTTTAATGGAAACATTTGAAGAAAAACGATTCGCAATATTCTTCGACATTATAATTTATGATACATTATATACCTATTTTTCTAACTTAATGCATCGTGAACCGAGATGAAGGGTGCTAATTATAAGTGACTGAGTGACTTTATGCATGTTTGAAATTATTGTAATATATATTACATAGTTGTAGTTTAAACTGTTACCAGCCCTATTATGAATCCGATTTGAATTCATAGCACCTGTCTATATAGGCCAGTTAAGTTAGACATTCAAAGGAAAAATATTTTCTTCAAGTTTTCTCATTATTTAGTACCTAAGTCATAATATGTAAGAATTTGTAAGTATAATATAAAATTTGTAATTCACCATTACTTTAATTATCCCTGTGAATGTAATAGAGTCAGTAGGTATGGTAATATCTGAGTTTAAAATGTACAAACTTGAAAGTATCAGTTTCGTTATTAATAATTTATTATTAAGAAAAATATGATCAATTCATGATTATGCATCATTAAAAACTCCAGTTATACTCGAGTTATTACTCTAGTTTTTATAGTATACATATTAATACACGAAACAAACTCTTTAATTTACATGATATTAAGGTACTCTTGTTAAAATGGAATTATTTAAAATACCATTATTAATTCCGTCATAAAATATAATGCTATAATATGGTTTATTAATATTCTTAAGATACTATTCTAATCCATATAAAAACAAACCATTTATGTTACTAGGTGACCTATAAACTCCAATAATCATATATCACGTTAAAGTATTCACTTTTAATTTTAGAAAATTACAATATTCTGTACTTGTCATTAGGATTAGGTACTTAGCCGTTGATTTAATATTTTTATTACCTTACAAAAAATAAATAGTAACTCCTTCATTTTAATTTAATTTTCCTAATGTCTTAATTGTTTAATAGATCAAAATTTAATAGGTAACATATTTAAAATTATAACCAGGCCGAGTTTAATTCTGAACATTAATATAAATAAAATTAGAACTTTTTAAATTAAAAAATAATGGAAATTCAGCTAAATGCTGTCTATCTACTACCAATATTCATTTCAAAAATAGATAAAGTATTAGCGTAATAGTATGCCATTTGCCTATAACGCATTATAAAAATCATACAAAATAATTGAATTTATATTGTTTCAAAAATTTAATATCTAAATACATAATTCAAGAAAATGTTTAATACGCTATTTATAATTATTAAAGTTTACGATGTATTAATGTTGAAGTTTTCTTTTAATAAGAAGGGGTTTTCCACTATCATTCTTCTTTCCTAATATATCTAGGTTATTAATTCAAATGCACCTATTAACTGTTCTAAGCTACTTTTATTTGGTTCCTTGAAAACGTCTCTTGGTTTCTTGAGAAGAGTAGGTAGTCTTTTGTATTTTGTGAGGCTTTCATCGACATAAATTCCTGACCCTCTGACCAGTCATTAACAATAATGTTTGAATTCATTTTCATATTTTTTCAACATACAAATTGTTTTTTTTTAATTGTTGGGGAAGTGAATAATTAGCTACAAATATACTTGTATTAATGTAATATCATCAGATGAATAATATATTCTAAAGGTTGATCTTACAAAAATATCTGAATTAAATTTTACGGCGATGACTTGTACGATATTCCTACTAAAAGTTGTCATTTGCTGTATTATAGGTAGGTAGGTATGAGGTAGTTTGATTCAACACAGTGTCCTCATATTATATTAACACAATTTTTTTGTTTCATTATATTATTTTTTCACTAAGTTTTTTTTTATAATTAGATTATTATTTTTCTCGACATTAATATTTGTTATTGTATTTCTATTTTAAAATTATTCCAGCTAAAAATAAAAACAATTTAATAGTTTATTATAATCAATACATAATAATAAAACAATACAATTAATATACTTATACATTTTTTAAAACTTTGGCATGTATATTTTAATTAGAATTGAAATAGTTTGTTCTTATTGAAAATGTATGAACAATATTTTCATATTTTATTCATAATTAAAGTTAGTTTTATAAATTATAAATGAAATGACACATTTTTACTTTTAGATGTTTCATAATAATTTGTTTAAATGAAAAAAAATAAAGCATGCTAAAGACGATACCTACACAAGTTGATAATAAGAAATTTATGGTTACGTAAGATGTGTTTAAATATTCTATAGAATATGGAGAAAATACATAATTTAGCTATAGAACTGAAATTTATATTTTTTTTATTATTATTGATAAAAGACCCTCGGCAACACAGGCCATCGAGTTAGAACTAAAATATACGTATATATATATATGCAGTGAAATAGATTGAACTGAAATACAAAAAATATGATATCACTGAATAAAAAAATTGGCTCACAACTATTATTACACAATAATAATATGAATTGACGTTTTTCGATGATGTATATTGTGTTTTTATACAACATAATATAATTCAAAAACTTCAGGTACTTACAGACTCAAGTAAATTTATTGTCTTATATCTACATTTAAAAAAAAACTATAATACTAAAAATATTATAGCATTATATATTTTTTTTTTTTATTAATAAAAAAAAAATACCCTAAATGACAGAGGCTATTGGGAGACAATACGAGTACACTTAATTTCTAATGATTAAGAATTATATAAAACATAATATTGGATATAGCTTACAATTAGATAATAGGAAAGATATAGTATGTTAGTTACAATGAATATATGTACGTTTTTATAATTTACAGTTTGCCTTGTAGATTCATTTTTTTTTTTTTTTGAGAAAATTGATGGTGGCTGATATACATAATAAGTTTGTAAATTTTGCGTTTTTTCTGGATCGGTGTAGGTCTGACTTTTTTGTCATTATGTGTTATATTATTATATTATCATAATTTCTGGAGATTTTTTACAACAACATATTTGTATATAATATATAATATTATACATACCTAGCCACATAGGTATACATCGGATATTCTTATACTATTCGATGTATATTTTTTAATACTATATTATATACCAGAAACTTGACAAAACATTGTTTGAAGTTAAAATACGTTAGGTATTATAAACATGGTTTATGTTTTGAGTATTTTAGTCACTATATATAATATACAGTAAATACTTCTTATTCGATCCAATTCTTAAATGTTCACAAATAATTAATATTTAAATTGCAATAAATTACTATAAATATTGATTTAAAACTATTGTTGATTTTCTTCAACTATGGTTCCTTTAAATTTTAATATCCACACATATTTTATATCAACAAACTGTAAATTAAGTAGTAATATTTTGAGTTTCGATCAAATAAATTTAGCGTTAACTACCTATTTTAATATCAGTATAGTAAGTTATTTCATAAAATAAAATGATTAACTAAAAGAGAATTAATTTGATTTAATGTTCGTACTATATGTATATTGCAATAATTTGAAACCGATAAGTATTAAATTTAAATCATAAAAAAATATTTGTTGAACAACGAAGGTATGTAAAAAAAAACTTTAATCGTTCATAAAATCAATGTAGATGCACGCGATGAATTCTTGTAAGTATTTTTTTTCTAATTAAAAAATAATAATTTTAATATATCAAAATAACATGATGCGCAATATAGAGTATAATACTATAATGAAATAATAATCATTTCAGGTTCCTTCGGAAAATGTATTAAATCAATAACTTCTTTGTTTTCACGTTCTTTCCATCTCTGTGTAGGTATTTCCTTCCATCAGTTTTCAAAAATTAATAAATTCGTAATAATAATGAGCAAAGTTATCGAGTCTGGTGTGCACTCGGGAAATGAATTTGATACTGTGTCCTGCTGTAGCCGAATAAATAATGAAAATAATATAACCCCAAGGCCAATGATGTTCTTCCACGTTGTTTTATAATTTCATCCGGCCGCTTGGGAATTCCTCGTTTCATATTACACAGCGTGAAAAATACACACCTCAACCTTGCTGTCCAAAAACATTTACGAAACAGAATAATTAGGAATTTAGATTTTGTCGTATAAGTAGATGACGTATGAACTTAATAGATACTATACCTTATTTATCGAGACCGGGCAGTGTTTATATATTAACATAATATATTCTTCAAAGTCCAAATAATATTCTCTGTTGTTTGGAAGTCTTTTTTTATCTATGGTAGTATTGTGTAAATTTCTAAACTGAAATAATATTTTAAATATAACAATATTATTATTATTATTTTATTAAGAAAAAAGCCTCGATAACGTGACCATTGGCTTATTTTTATATATAATGATAACTTAAATTAGATTGTACAGTTCAGTATCTTTCAAAGATAAAATTATATTTTGGATGGATTTTTGGCCCAGTGCGTCGTGAAGGTGTTCCGGTATGTTGAATTTTTGTCGTGGCTCTTCTGTGTCTCTGCATTAGGTGATAATACCTATGTTTGATTGTAGTTGTCATTCCGCATGTAAGGCATATTTTTGGTGGCTTTTTTTTCATGAGGTTTCCATGTGTGTGATGCGTATGGCCTATTCTGAGGCGATTTAGTACGACTTACTCTCTTCTTTTGAGCGACATAGAGTTATTCCATTTTTCGATAGTTCTTTTTATCTCATTTAATTTATTATTCATTTTAAGCCATTCTTTTTGCCAGATATTTTTGATTTGGTTGTATATAATTGTTTTAGTATCTTTGTCGGATTTAATATTCCAACAATATTATTGTATTATGTATAGCATTTACTATTTATATATTATATGATTATTTAATTATTGTCTTAATCAAAAAATATAATTTTCAATAGAATAGTTTTACAATTCAATTGGCACTTTCAAGAAAAGATTCATTGGCATTTATCAGATTAAAATAATATCTCTTGTTAATAATATTTAAGACATAGCTATTACAAGTTGTCAACTCTTGAAATCATCATGGGTAAAATCTAACAATAAAGAGTACTTAATAATTTCAAATTATCAAACAGGAAAAATCTACAGTATTTTTTGTACAATATAAAATACAAGTATAAAATGTGTGGGATCTTTGCGCTATTTGTTCGATATGTCAAAAAAATGAAAGATTTCAATGATATGATAAATATTATGATTTATAATTTGAAATCCGATGGATATAGAAAACTAGGTAGGGTCAATAAATATATAGACCCTATGTTGAATTTGTTGGATTTAATTCGGAACCAAACAATAGATTTTTAGGTTATTCAATTATTACCAATAAATAAACGAGTTTCATTGTATTTACCTATAATACTTGCTCTTTCGTTCGGTGTGGTGAGCGGACTTTGAGCGTTAACCGCTCGTAATTCGAAATTCGACGCAAAGATTGCCACTGATTATACACGTTCAACTCGTTGCATGGACCCCAAACTCTTTAATAAATTAATCGCAATAAATTACATGGAAACGTGTAATCAGCCGAGCACATGATTTATGAACGTGGGTCAAGTTTGACAACGACCCAAAACCGACCACTTAATAGCCCTTAAGCCATATAATGTAATATAATAATATTATATATGCATACAGATATTGTGCAAACGCTTTTAAAAATACAAATTTTTTCAATCAACAAATTCGAAGGCACTGTTGTTATTTTAATTATTATCAAGTCACCAACAGCAGTCGTTGCAGAATATTATTTTACGAGGTTTATTCGGTATTCATCCATTGCTTGTAAGTACATCGTCGAAATTTGATAATTTTATATATTTTATACGTCTTACTATAAGAATTTAAAATTTATAGGTTCTCTTTGAATTTGGTTTATCAAAACGTTTTTTTACACAGTAGTCTAGACTGTATTGATAGGTATTTAATATCGACTCGTTAACTTCAAAATCACTCAAAAGTCGAAACATTGTGTTAATGATTATTCCAAATATTTAAATAGACCTTTTAATTATCTTGCTCTAATTTCAGTTCAACCGTAATACGTTACGAAATAAAAAATGGTAATCAAATGTTAATTTGTTTTTAGAAATGACGATACCAGCACCTGACTATAAAACATAACAAAGAGAAAAAATATTTTTTTTCCGTTCTCGCTGTATTTTTAATGTCATAAATTTGAGTTAAAATGTTATTGTATTATACTAATGAATATATACGATGAGATAGCTACTCGCATTTATATGTACAAACAAATTAGAACCGTACACGTATTTTCAGGTCATGGCACAACGAGATCAGTTATTTTTGTGTTCACAGTTTAATTTAGCCTATGCCTAGTAGTTGAATCACTAAATATTTATAAGCAATTTTGTTGATTTTTGATTCAACTGGTTTTCTACACTAGAATAAACAAAATATCACAAAAATAATTATCTGTTAAGTACAAAGGTATTAGGTAATAGGTATACGCATTCTACGATTTAAGGTAGGTATAAAAGCAACATTGTTATATTTTATATACATTCATAAAACAATAATTATTATTTTTAATATTCAACAAAATACACACTTAAAATTAAGTACCTAATTTATACGAATTGAACCAAATGCTGAGACTTAATGCGATTTCATAATAAAAAGGAGCTTAAAGTTAATCGCTACTTGAAAACGTATCGGATATGGCCAAGGTTTCATTAAATATGCTAGCTCAAAACCAATGACCATAGAATAAATAAAGTGAATATTTCCAAAAATAATACTTATTTCATACTATAATTACTTACTGCAATAAATAATTATTTGCTTTAAAAATAAAATATTAGAAACACGAAACGAACTATTCAATTCTAATCAATTACAATGAATAAAAGCTTTAGTTGAACGTTAAGATATTCTTACAATTCCTTAACGATGAAAAATAAAATATTAATCATGTAATAAGCTGTATTATTTCAACTCATTATTGTCACTAATTAAACATGTAAATAAATGTTTTAAAAGTTAATTTAATGAATTTCAAGATTTGAAGCTTTTTATCACTTATAATTTATTGCTATTAAATGCTGCAATTTTTTTGATGAGGATATTCAAGTTTTATGTAAAAATAAAGGTCTCGAAGAACAGAATACAATATAAATTATAAATAACGGTATAAAGCAATATATAGTCTTACTATCTGTAAAACTTTTCACTGGATGTATATTTCATTTTTATTTAATATCATAAAAAATAGTTTTGTAACTTTAAAAAAAATGCTTAAATAAAATAACAATTTAATATATAATTTTAAAAAAGCTTAAAGAAAAAAATGAAGATGTATAGTGTTCAGTGAATTTTTAATAATCGGTAAGCACATACGATATTACATTAAATAAAATTCATAAGATACAGAAGTTGTTATACTTCAAGTTTAGTGTGTAGAACTCAGTCAAAGTAATGTAGAACATTTATTTATTTTAAAATCGAAAATTACATCATACACCTATTATCATCAAGAATCAATACATATAAAAATATATGGCCATATGGAGACCTTTACACAGGCGTTGTTAACAATATTAAATAATTGTATTAATCAATTCTAAACATAATTTGAGTAGAACTTTTGGACATAATATAGGTAATTTGTTCTGATGTACCAATTCAACTTTATTCGATTTAATACATTTTATAGTGCAAAATATGATTAATTAATGTTGTTATAAAACAATAATAAAAATGTGTTCCTGGCAAAGGCTTATATGATTAAGTCAAAACTAGGTTAAATTTGTTTGAGTTTAATCCAATAATGAATGATAAAAATATTAAATAATATTGTGTATTTTTGCCTTAAGAATGCTGAATTTGTTAGCCTTACTCAAATAAAAAAATATTTCTTTAGTTCTTCTAA
>PVMI01079711.1:787-12425 GCA_008528875.1 Aulacorthum solani
TCCTTAAAATAGTGTCCGTTCGTACGTAGTTATACACCAACCTAACCAAACATATGAATTTTTGAAAAACACCTTAACAGATTTGTTATCTGCACGTTGTGAACCGACCCACTCATCCAAGATTACTAAATATCAATTCACAGTGTTCACAATGCAACTTACCACGGTCTAACAATAACCTGGGTTATAGTACTGCCAACACTGCATTAAAATGTCTTGTTTTCCTGAAACGCCATGTACTATACACTATAATATTATAGTCTATGATATGATTCTGTCTGTACGAATATAAACGAATACATTGACCTTGTCGTTAACACTATGCATATTATTGCATACGTGTAAGCAATAGGTAGTTTTATTGACCGCGGATGATTAAAAATATAATACAATTTATACATTGGTATTTTGTGGTACCTAGTCTAATTTTTTGGTGATCATTGAGCAAGTAAAACAAAATATATGATTGATGAACCTGCCAAATTATTAATATTATTCAGTTAAAAATAATTTTCACAACAATTTCATTGTTAACGTGTTGGGACTTTAATCTCTTTCAAGTTGAGAAACATATTAAAGATGTAGAAATTAAGCATTTAAATTAAATGACTGGAAAAACTGATATGGAAGACTCGATGACTATGGAACTGTTAACAGGTAACCACGAAAACTAAATTTACTAAAAAGAATACAGTTTTACTCGGTCATAATGGTAGCTTGTTTACACCTACCACTGAATAACTTATAAAGATAATACCAGGTCTTGGGACGTTCACTAAAAAAAATAATTCGTTCACGTTCATGTTCAATCTTTAAAAAAGGAACTCATTCACTTGATCGTTCATTAAATTATTTTAATTTTTATAATTAAAATTAAAATTAAAAAAATATTATTATAAAATAAAATAAATCAATATATTTTAAATATATATTTATTAAAATTCTAATAAATAGAGCTTCTTAAAAATTGTTCAAATTCATTAAAATATAAGCGTCATTTAAATTCACGTTCAAGCTAATAAATACCAATGACGTATTAGCGTATAGTTCTCTAAATGAGGAGTTTTTTTTTCAAACACTGGATAATACATTGGAAATTAAAACAATAAAAAGGGTATTACATTTTATTACATTTAATTAATTTGAAAACATTTTCTGAAAACAAAATGTGATTCATAAAAATATCACAATTTTGAAATAATTTTAGCTTTAGTGAGAAATTAATAATATGCATATTTTATAAAAGTGGTTTTCGCATTGAACGTAACATTAAACGAAATAATTTTTTTATTTTCGTTTTGAATATGGTTTCTAGGTATTTGGTGATGTAAACTGACATGTATATAGAATGCTGTGATAGTTATGCGTTGGTGGCTGTTCTGAAGGTATGTGCATACATTTAACAGCCAAAAAAAAATATAAGAGATCTCATTTATGTACTGGTGCAGATAAAATCATTGCCTTTAAGAGCATTTTTCCTGAATCCGTCAATGAGCTACCAGTTAGATCATTATAATATTGATTATTGATCATCAAAATGTTGTTGGAGATTAATATTGACAACCATCACTGTTATGTTATCAAATTTGATCATATTGCATAATGTTCATACAGAAAAATGTCTATGAAATATTAAAATATTAAGTAATTTACTTGTTTGGGACATCGAATATCATTGTGGTAGTTGTTTAATGTGTCTAATGCTGTCTTGCGCATAAATATTATTTGCAACAATCATAATGATCCGAATTGGCAGCAGGATCGGTTTTCACTCAGAAGTCATTATTGACCAATGAAAGGGGGAGGGCAGGTTTAAAAATATTAAATCAATACATTTCATTAGACGAATGAATCACTATAGCACACCATAACACAACTGTTGTTGTTATTTGTTCATAAACATGCAAATCAAAAGGTTGTAAATACATGTTGATATATATATATATATATATTCCATTACACACACACACACACACACACACACACACATACACACAGCAATAGTTAGGTGGGTAATGTATATTATACAGAGTTCCTCGATCTTATTAGTCAGGATTGTTTAGATTCTATTAACTGGTTCATACAATAGGATGTATATTTTTTAATATCCGTGACAAAAGCACCGAGTCTAAGTATTCAATTTTCCGTTTAGAGATCGTCGCGCTTCCATTGCACATGGTTCGACATTTTTTGTTACTCTGCCTCGATAAAGTATATTCTACACAAATTAACCATGTAGGACAATCGACAATATTTGTATGCATAAATTGATTCATATAAATCTAAATGTTTATACATATTATTTTAATTGTTACAATATATCGAACTACAATATAGGTACTTATCTAAATTATATAAAAATATATTTTTTAATTCATTTTTTTATTAAATAAAGTCCATGACATCAACTGTCAATGTACTTACCAAATTTTATATTTAAAATGATTTTACTTAGTGCGTATCTATCATCCGTTGCGAAGACAAAAAAAAATAATGATGAAACGAATCAATTTCGGTAAATAGTTGAAACTGCGCAGGTACAATGGTTTTCTCTGTGGGATATTAATGATGTGAACATTGTTGTGCCAAAATAGAGTTTCTATTTCCATTATTACCCGAGTATATCCTATTGTAAGAAGTTTTACAGAAGTTCTATTCCCGTGTATAAAACTTTGTCTAGAACTGTTTCCGGTTTCCATTGATTATTATTCAACCCCTCCCCCAAATGTCACGGAAGTTGTCTAAAATTGTCGTCTAAATGTTTCAGCCGACACCATAAAGGTGTCATAAGTTACTATGTTTTTCACTAAGGGATTAGGTATTATTATTATTTCCGCACAATAGCGTTTCAACATTGTCTTGGTTGGTGACTAAAAAAAAAAAAAAGAATAGGACGAATCTATCAATATGGCAAACTCTGAGCTTCCTATTTTCCGTCGTCGTTTAGTATCAAAAAATTATATAGTCGTCATCATCGTGCATCCTAAAAATAAAAATAAGAAATAATAATTCAATACATGTTCATTGAAGATAATAATTAATAATAGCAAAATATATACTCACTACGCTTTATTTTTTATACCTTCTGCAATATCTACCATAGTCTATTTTTTTAACTTATATTTGTATACATTCTATAGTTGATATAGTATATTAATAAAACTTTGCATCATCATGGCCATACCACTCAAAAAACAGTATAAATCATTAGGTTATAATTTGTTTTTATTATCATTGTTAATTTATTATCAAGTTTAAACCGTTAAATCTTATACTTCAAAAGCCACACGTTACGCCATCTTATAC
The DNA here is from genome assembly GCA_008528875.1 of Aulacorthum solani. Classification (NCBI taxonomy): domain Eukaryota; kingdom Metazoa; phylum Arthropoda; class Insecta; order Hemiptera; family Aphididae; genus Aulacorthum; species Aulacorthum solani. The sequence goes on from PVMI01079711.1 coordinate 4,094, forward strand.
GTCTTGAAATCCTCGTAAAACCACCTTCCCAGTTTTAACCAAGAAATATCTCCCAAAATTGTTTCTGTTCAGAAAAAGCTTAAAGTTTCTTCCATTATAAATGTTACTTTATAAGTGTGCCTGAAGCACACTTTTGTGCTATTAATAATTTAGCGAAGGTTACGTTGAAATGAAATTGAGCATAACAAAAAGGCCAAAGCTCCTCAGAAAAACGATGATACGACCGAAGTTGCTTCTCATTGAATAGTGTTTCGATAACTTATATTCTTAAAGCTGCCTGTAACACAAGAAATAAAATATAATTGTTCGAAACAGTCGAATTTGAAGTACGTTTTCATATTGCTTTTGTAACTGTAGGAACAATCAAATTGATAGTTGCGTACAGTACGATTTCGAGTGCATTATAAACTTTAGGTACCTACCAAAATGTTTTTGTTATCAAATATTAATAAACTTGTATTTGTCTTATTTAATTATTTAATAAAAGTACAAGCAGATATACCAACGGTAAACAATCATTAAATTACTCTTTAAAAAAATGTATATGTCTTGAATTATAAACACTAAGGGAGGACAGTAAAATAAAAATAAAACAATTAATAATTAAGTAAGAACAATAATATTCAGAATAGCAGAAGATGTTTCTTCGACATTGCCTACCCGCATTAAAATTAGGAGTTGATTAGCAACATTTATTATAATGAAAGCACATTTAATATGGACTAGATTTAATTAAGAACAATAACAAACTACCGTTTGTTTGATGAACACCAAGTGGATAGGTAGTTTAATTTTTAACAAACATATAGGTACTTTCAAAATTAGCCACCATTGCAACTATTGTTCTAATTATATTTATATTTGGGCATTTCCGTTATTGAGTATATAATATTGTAAGAATGAGTGTTGTCTTTCGACAGGAACTTCAAATGTCCGATCAATTAGGGAACTGTGTATGAAATAAAAAATGTTAGTGACATAGTTGAGTAAGATTGAAAAATTCGGTATCTCCATGTCATAACGTATGATGATTTTTATCATATCGAAGCTTATCAATTACATGTATTGTTTCACATATTTCTATATAAATGTTTACGTGTTTACATCTGGACTCTCGTTACTTATCTAGCCACACCTATACTCTGCAATTATATTAATTGTGATATTAGCATAAGGAAACATAATTAATAAATTTAAACTACAAATCGCATAATTTATATATATTTATATATATATTTACTAAGCGCATTCCGTAATATCACTGTTCGCAGTAAATACAAATTTCTCATATAATATACGTGTTTTCAAGCTTTGTCGAATCGCCAGAATGTTCTTTGATGTTACCAACTTTTAAGTGGTTTGGCAACAATTTAAACTTTTGAAGTAACCGCACGGAAGTGTATTGGTCGTATATACGTTTGTTGGGCGTAGGCGTTTGACTTACCGCATTTTAATGAGCAGTGGGATATGCGAACAATATACGGTACCAACCGAAGTGACGTTACAAATGCCGTAAACGACAATATCTATACAATTATCGATACTTATTCTACTCATATAGCAGCGAGAGCGACTGAAAACTTTTGTAACGATATGCGCAGAGTGAAGAAGATAATATGACACATTGCAAACGTCATAATGTATTATTATTATTATTGACGATCGTGGCAAATGAACCACACTCGAATAACTCGGATAATTGCTTTTAAATTTTGTTGTGAACCAAGTAAGTCATGTGTATGTGAAATGTAAATTTGATCTCGGCTTATACTCAAGAAACCAACTGAATCATATAAAAAATAACGGAGAAGAAGTGTTTGGAAAACTTTTCTCTATTGATCGCATTGCTATAATCACTATCATTTTCATACATTTGCATCATTAAAAGTTATATAATCTCTTCTTTTTTTAATGTTTTAGAATTTATATCCTATATTATGTATGAATTTTTTCTAACATTGTGTAAGGCAGTAAAAGTAACTCTATATGTTGAAAATAATAATTATTTCAATCGATTATTTGGGCTTTTTATACTATTAGCATTATATAGTGGAATGCAACATAGGATCTAAGTGTTGCTTGGGCGTCAGATGAGTGGGTATTAGTAGAAGTAAAATATAACATTCAAGCTGTAGGTAAAATAATATTAGGAGGGGTGGATCACCTACAATTATTTGAGCAACATTAATTTATTTTTTGATTCACACCACTCTATTTATATGCGATGTGACTAATAAGCTGATTTATTGAAAATAAGTAAGCACCACAATATTACACACCTTAAGTAGTATACAAAATTTAACTATTTCTAACTATGACCCTTGTGTGTGTATTTAAAATCAGAAAAATTCAAATTTAAATAAATTTATGATTCAACGAAAAGAAAAAATGAGAATGTACTTGCCCAATAATCCTGTATATAGTAGTTAATGATGCGGCAGATATATATTATTGGAAAATTATCTAGAACACAATGTTTTTGATTTTTATGCTTTCTTAACTTTGTTTTCGTTTTTCTGGCTTGAAGTGGGAAAATAAATTGAAATTAACTCATACTATTATTACACGTTTTTATAATATTTTGAATAGGACCTGTTTGTATGCAGGTATTTATACACCTTAGTTTTTGATAACAAAAATAATTCCTGATTCGATTTTTGTTTACGGTAGCATAAAACCTATATACCTAGGTATATGACATCGAAAAAGTCGCAAGCCCAGCGCAGTGCGTCACGGTGTCTAGTCTGTAACCGTATTCGCATTCAGCGTAGTACTCAAAAGTCCAAGACGCAAATCGTTATTAAATAAATATATCACCAGTAAACTGTCTCTCGTTTAGTGTGGCCATGGTGGTTGCAAGTAATACATTCGAATATTACGTGTGCCTACTCGTTTTGTGAACTATTACTAATTACTTAACAATAATAAGCATAGTGTCATCGACTCGACGTCGTCGCAGTCACATGGTCACGGCGAGTGTCCGACCATGCGATACCAGCTGCAGAATTAAATAATAGAAGGAATCCCACTCCTGAAGTGATAAGCCAGCGGCAGTGGTTTCAGTGGATGCAATGTAATATTGAGATATTTAGCTCAAGGTGCAGAGCTCTCTGGGAGACATGTATTTGTCATGAGGAGTGGTTATACACTTCGGAAACTAATATTATATTGCAATATCGATCGGCACTTGGATCGTCTTGAGCGACAATTTCGTCCGTGAGCGGCTGCACGTCGTCGGTGTGTCGGTCTCTGATTTTCCGCGATGTGGGAGGAGGACAAGACCTGGCCGAAGACAGACGGACGGATGTTTTCCGAGCAATTAACCGTCGACGGTGGTGGCGGGAACGCCGGTGAAAGTTTCCGAGTGAGCAGCGACAGCGGCCGTGTTGGTGGGTGTGTGTGAGCGGCACGGTTTGCGTGTGTCGGAATGGAACGTCGGCATGTACCCTACGCGTATACATCACAGGCGTACACCACGTGCGTGCCTGTGTTTCTCCACTCGAAAAACTTTCGCCACGCCAAAAGTTTTTTCCCCCATTTCCCATTTTAAAACGCCTCTCGCTCCCTCTAAATTAACGCACGTCCCCGGTCCGAAATCTCACAATATTGCCGCCGAACAATAACAACACAAACAATATTAATAGCATATTATATTATCCGTGCGGCCTGCGTTACATGCCGACGACGTCCACTTTATTACATAGTCATAAATTCATAAAAATAAAGTCAACGAGGTGAGTCTGTGTCGCCGTATTGTCTACTCTGGCCGCTTCGCCGGTTCCCCGTTTTGGGCGATCGCCAGTTTTCAGTTTCCCAGTCGCCTTGAAAATCGTACGCGATCGGAGCACCACCTGCCACCACAATAATATAAAAATATCACAACTGTTTAATGACGGAACTCGATATAGTGGTTGGGGTTGGACATTGGATTTAAAATAAAATGATATTATCGTCAGCGATCGTTTACTACCTAACGACATCGTAGTTTTGAGAAAACGGACAGTCGGATAAAACCACATGCATTTTATGACCATTTGAAATTTGAATGTTTGTTATAAATAATTCTCAAACGTATTAAACCGATTTGTCCTCTAACAATATTATAATTTATTTTTTTCAAAATGTATTAATCATAAGCGTTTGACACATATTATGATTTTCAATAGACAATGAAAATCTAAAAATATTTAGACCAATTTTAAGCTATTTATATAATTTTACAAAGATATTATTCACACCGTTGTAAAGTACATTTTTATTGATTTATAAGTTAATATTATCTAAAGCCGGAATTTCAATACAAAGTTTATACATTTTTTTTTGTTAGCTCTAGAACAATTCACTATGGGTAAATACATAACTCAACTTGTGTAGTCAATACTCAAGACTGAAACTTTTATTTTGAATTTTTTGACATATTTAGGTACGTTATTTTATTAATTTTTAGTGCATATTAATACGTTTTGTTTCAATGCTAAAAATTTAACACTGCTGTGGAAAAGAATGAAATTTAAAATTTTCTTAGTTTTGTATTTTTTCAAGGAAAGAATTAATAATATAGTCCTAATATAATGTTCAACGATAAAATGAATTCTTTACTAATATTTAAATAGGTTTCATTTTGATTTTTTGTGAATAAAACATATTAGTAATTTTTGTCTATACTTAATATAAAGTAAGAATAAAAAAATACTTAGAAATAGTTGCTGACCAAGTGTATCCATTGGGATGGAGTTTGGTGTACAATCGTTTGTTATTTTATTCCAATTTAATTTTAATACATCCATTACAGTGACCTCAATGGTGAGATACATTCGACACCTGCTATACAGCAGAGTGGTTTTTATTTTTGATTTGGTTCACTAGACAAAATAATTAATTATCGCGTCAAGTGTAACGCAGGCCTTTGAATGAAACAAAAGATTGTATCGAGGCCTATAACATCCGGGGAAAAAAACTCTGACTGTAATTGAGATAATGATCGCATGAATACGTTTGCGATTTTTTTGTTTTAACACTCTGTCGAATAATAATAATTAACGCTGTGTAAGTATACATAGTGGTCGCATTCACACACATCCGATAATTCCAAAGGCTGCCGTGGTACACTTGTACCCAAATGTGTACACATCAATATATTATGATACAGTTCGACTCAAAATTACAACACTATAATAATATGATGACCTTCAAATATTCGAAATGTTTCCTTCATTATTACTTGGATAGAACGGGCACAAGTTGCTTTGTTTGAGCAATTTATTGAACATAATATTATTACAAATAATAATATTGTTGTTTTTGTTGTACGACCGGTAGCGTTTCGTATAATCGTTCGTGTCTGACAGTTTCTAGTTCAACTGAAAATGTATCGTATTTTCAGCGAATTTCATTCTTTACATTTAAGACTTCTAGACGTCAACATACCACTCGTTCATATACGCCACGACACTGTTGTACGATATATCCGATTATAGACGTTGACAAATTGAAGTGTGGTGATGAAAAAATTCAAAAACTGTTGAGATCAATAATCGTCATCTACACAATGGTCATATTAACAGATTGCTTGTACCGTGGGTGTAGTATACAGGGCGATTCACCGAAAATGCTCACCTCGGCGCACCGGCGTTTTCTTTAACAATAAGTTCATTCAAAATCTGGTTTTAGTATGTTATTTTATTCAATGATTACGTAGGACCATGTTTTAAATAATTTAGATTTTTTATTACAATTTAATAAGTGTTCAAATGTGGTGAAAAATGTCCATGTTTTCGAATGTGAACTAACTCTTTTTACTGTAAATTATCAAGCAGATGATTTTTTTGAAAATGTTGAAGCTTTAAAATCAGAATTCAGACGAGTAGTTTCTGAGTTATTAAAATGTATAACATTATGTTTAAGATAATAGTTCTTAGTATTAACAAAAAAATGTTTTACCTAGAATTTATTAATTATTATAAAATACTAAAAAATATTTTATAGTTTTTATACATTTTTATGTTAAAGGATCATGATTAATTATTAAAATGTCCAAATATGAATAGCCTTCAAACGTCCCGGTCCCTCTATAATGCACCTATTGCCTTTAGTACACAAAGTTAAATAACTCGACAGCTAGGTTGTGGTTCACAAATCGGTTCGGATACCTACGTCAACTTAAAAAAAAAAAAAACAATGCATCTCATTAAAAATATACAGGAAAAGAGGGTGGTACTCATGCAAAAAAAAATGTTATCCACCACGCAACAAGGACCGCCCTTTAAATGGTATAATAAAATCAGAATTTGAATAAATTCATTATTAAAGCGGAAAAAAGGGTGTAAGCAGCGGCGTGCTCGGTGAATCACCCTGTACAGTGTAATTTTATTCTCCTCACTGGTATAGTGTGACGTTATTAAGATTCATACGAAAAACAGCAGCACTGCATTATGCACTTCATATTACTGCATATATGTTTACAAATATTGTAGTGGTGCTGTCAGTGTAGTGTTTTTGAAACTTTGACTGATGACGTCCACCGCACTGTGCCGAAGATAAACTAGACGGGTTTCAGAAACGTGTTGATAATAATACGACAGTGAAGAATGTGGTCCGCGATAATAACATTACTGTCAATATTGTCGCACGTCTTCTCGCCTATGCCATGATCTTCTTCCTGCCAATACGCAATATATAATAATATATTATTAAATTCTGACCCACGTTCGGATACAATACGTTAAACAACACTTGTTATACAGATAGCTGCCTATCCAAATGTCATATTTATATTTTAAAATTAAAATAATTACAATAATTTTTTCGTGAATTAGTATTTTTTTGTTTGTTACAAAAACTCTTTTGAGTGTTGTATGCATCATATCATAAGTTATTACACATAGCATTCCACGCGAGTGGTTATAGTTTTGGTTATTGTTAGGTTTAAAGTTAATAGTTAACAAACAATGTATTCAACTTAAAATATTTAATGTTTATATTGAGAAAAACAGGAGTCAGATTCACTTAAAAGTAAGTTTAATTAGCGACCTGGGTCATGCATTGCGAACTGTCCACCTTTAAAATATTTTAAACAATGACTGAAAATTACGTTGAAAATGCATCCAACTATTCATTTTCGTTACATACTATGTAGGCAATATACAATTATAAACGTTTCTATCAACTAAATTGGCTAAGAAAAGAGTATTTATTTGTTTATTTTTAATTTAAAATCATTGTATACACTATACAGCGAGATTAAAAAAAAATATAATAAAATGATTAACCGGTAAAAGGTAAACTATTATAATGTTTTCCCTAACTGGTTAAGTTATTATGTTGAAAAAATAGCTTTTGAACTTCAAGTAAATTATTTTTAATTGTACTTTTATACATAGTGATCTAAAATTCATAGGATTGAAATGTTCTCGTTTAAACATAAAAGATATATTGTAATGGATTTAAATCCTATACCTGGATAAGAAAAAACCAATTTCTTATAACTATATTACGTAACAGGTAAATTTTAATAAATTATGTTTACCAGTATTAAAGTTTTAAAATAAATAAATTCAAAGAAAAATCCCATTTAAATCTTATTACAGTACGATATCACTAATATTATAAGCTTGTTAAAACTTAAGAGTAAAAATATTATTCGATTCGACTTTTAACGTTCAAATATTATTATTTCAGTAGGTTATTATAACGTGGATTCTTAAGTCTAATGAAAACAACCCACGCGTGATAAAGCGACTTATAACTAAATTAATTTTCTTAAATAATTAAATTGCTTGAAAAATGGATTTTTTAATTTTTCAACGAATGCATAATGTTATGTGATAACATTTTTATGTGTAAATTTACCAAAATAATTGTTTCAAGTATACCTTATTACATGTGATAATTAATATAAGATCTTTGGATTTTAATCAATTTTGTTAAATATACTGGGATTCGGAATACAGATAAGCTAGAAAGTGTGGGGGGGATGGAACGGTTCGTCACATATGTTTCACGTCATATTATATATTTTTATCAGAACGCTAGCGGAAACAATTAAATTGTTAAAACTTTAAATTACAAGCACACAAAGAATTTCACTTTGAAATAGGTTTTTTAATCAATAAATTTTGTTAAAAAAATATCTATTTGTGTTTTTGCTAGACATTTTTTCATTTGTTTTTCAGATGTTTTCCTCTCTTCCCCCTAACAAATCCTGATTATGATAAAATTAAAAAAAAAACTTATAGATTAAATATCAGTATTTACAATAATTATTTATTTTATGTTTTTATCATGTACATTTTTCTCAAATTTGTATGTTTATATTTGAGGGCATTTATGTGAT
>PVMI01079724.1:0-14528 GCA_008528875.1 Aulacorthum solani
CTTCGAAGGTGTTTCACTCCCACCCGCATATTTTGACCTTTCCATGCAACGCATGTCGAATTTTCAATTATTTTCCTCGTGCCGCCATTACCATCACAAGCAACTTTTTTGTCGCACATTACATTATTATTGCCCACCGATTTCCCCCTCCCCCCGCCGAATCAAAACCGTACATCGTTGGTATTAGTTTTGTTTGTCCGAGATTTTAATTCCTAAGTAGATCTATGTCTGTAATGTACGCATGTGAGGTGCGTTAAAAATTGATGTTACATGCTGAAACTGAGAACATTATATTATATAGTAATATTTTTTAAATTTATTATTCAATTAAAAAATGTTGATCGAAATAAATGAAAATGTCCACTGCAATAAGGAAACTGTTTTTTTTTGTTTTTAGATTCCAATCTGTGCTATTATGTATTCTTCGTATGTAAATAATACGAGTAAGCAGATATCTATAATATAAAATACAATAGTAATCCAACTGTGTAATAATTGACTCGTCATTTCGTTTTTTCAATAACTCTTGACTTTTAAAAGTTACATTTTCAAGACGTTGTTTAAATTATTATTATTATTCCGATAAATATAAATATTATAGTAACTGAACTGTAACCGAAATATATACATTGACTTTAAAATTAAGTCTCGTTATCATTCAGTCGAATCATGTGTTCTTTAATGTTGAGCGTTAGTAATTTTGAATAAATTATTCATAAGTACAAAATGTTTTAAGCTGATACATCTTGAATGTATTTAAAATAAATTTATAAACTCAATGTCTGCTTGCCTGTATTTTGCAAATCATGATATATTCTCAATTTAACTACCCGTATAAATTAATTTTTAAATAATGAATCGAATTTTGTCAATTTAAATTTATTTTGTTGACCAGTGTTTGCTCCGATCTTTTAAACATTCTTTTTGAAGTACAGACAAATGATAAATATTAAAATCATATTTAAAGTGCTTTTACATGTTATACAATTAATGAAAATAATTATAATAAAGAAACAATATAATGTGGATTTACCTTTGTAAATACTTCTATTTAGCAAATTATGTTCACTTTAATTTGATTGTTTTTTTTAATAATATTGATTGGATTACTTATCATAAATGAACATATATAATATATATGAATATATTACAATAAGTAATAATAATTTTACTTTTAAAATTTGAAAGAGAATAGACTTTGCAATCGTATTTGGTTTTTAAGCGAGTAATTTATTACATAAACATATTAATTATTAATTTTTTAATTTTTTAAGTAGTTATAACGCCAATTGGCTCTAAAAAATAGAACTAATGCGGTAAAAAAAAATGCTTTATAGTAGGGAAAATTGTCTTATTAATTAGTCTTATTTAACCATAATGATATCGGTCTTTAGCTCTGTATTAAAAATTAAAGAACCAGAAGTATCCTCAAATATTTAATTTTTCTTAAAACATCATCGGTCATAATTTTGATAACCTACCTGTCATATTAATATATTATGCCTTGAACCTAGGTGATCCATTTCAATTGAAACAATAAGTTCTGTATGTTCCTTAAACTTTTTTCGTCTAATTTAATCATCAATCATGTAATTATACTTTTTGATTATAAATATGGTTGTCGGCAAATTGGTCAAACTTATTTATAGTTCCGAATTCTTCATATCTATCGAGATATTTATTTAGAATTATTACATCGACCGTAATAAAGATATGAAACATCATAGTTGTCATACTAGAAGCTAATTATAAGAAAAACAAATATGAAATATAGTTTACATATTTGAAATAATTTCGCGGTATGTACTCGACGTTTGCGTTCAGATTTTGTGGTTAAGAAGGTACGAATGTATCATTTCGTTTTACATTTTATCTCTGTATAGATTAAAACCTAATATTTGTTTTTTTAAATAACTTACCTAGTTGTAGTTTAAAAAAAAATCTAATAAAGATATATGTTTGAATATATTCAAATAACCCTATAGCTCTGCATGGTTATAAGGTATGAATATTTTTTTAATAATCATGAAAATAAAAGTTCAAACTTTCAACAGGTCTGGGATCGGAAAAGATATTTTCTAAAAATTCAATATCAGACAAGAGTAAAGAATAGTCTCAACAAAATGCAAAATGTTTTGTTTCATTAACACATAAAAATTCTGCTTATCTTCACGTTTTATCGTTACCTGTACTTAGATATTTGTTATTAGAATATTAAGCCAACAGATATTATATGCATTCATCGTTATTCGTAAATAGGTAACTGAAATACTAATTAGAGAATATAAATGAAAAATTATAGTACAATTACACTAACGGAATGCAATGATTTAACGAAAACAATATTATATCATAATATAAATTATTAAAACTAATTCGTGTCATTATTTTCTTACACAGTTAACACTTTAAAATCACGTTTTTTTCCACGTTGTTATTGCTTTTATCTAATGCTCAATATTATCTTTGTGTACAAGATAAACGTAATTACCATTTTATACACCCAGTTAACCGTTCAAGTATGAGCCGTCCCGACGCGTCGTGTCGTATACGTACTTAATATTATCAATAAAGGTGTGTGTGACATTTTACATACATTCTCCTCACTCGTGTTTAGCGTTTTATGCTTAAAGGTAAACCAATTTCATCTATCCTTCATTTGCAATTATTTTACATAATAATTACTCAGTAATTTTCGTGTTTTGTACAGTGTCTAAATGCAAAAGTGGTACAAAAGTAGATAATATTTCGAAACGAATAACTGTGTAGGTACGATTATAATATTATTAAACATTATATATTAATATTGTTTATACATTCCAACGCGAGTAATACATTTCCATGTGTGCTTACCTTACATTACGTGCCGCGGTGGACTGAATTGTTTGTAGTATTCAATTTCACATGATTTATTTATAATAATTAATTTTTACCTAGTAAGCTTATTGTAGGTTTGTTTTCACGATTATTCTGTTATTATTGATTTTTTTTTCATAATTGTCCTGTCACGGATAACCATGATGGTTTTAATTTAATTTTCCTAGTTGGTTTGAAAAGTGTTTAATTATTTCTGATCTTTCAGAACAGTGATATATTGCTTTGATGAACATTTGCATTATAGTGTTTATCTACGAAATAACGTATTAGTTATTAATGGAGATATTCAATGTCTTAAGTCAATAGTTATCTTTTAATGAATAATTATTTATAATAGGCTGTTCAGTTTCATTATTAACTTGTTAAGGTAAAATTACATTATTAGTTTTAAATTATTAACACCACGTTATTTCTTTAAATATTTTATTGCAGTAAATATGTTTTATTTAAAAGCAATGTTTCATATCATGCATAAAGATAAATTTTACATTTTTTCAAATATTTATTTGAATATTTTTCATATTAAACATTGTACACGAAATGCGTTGTCCTGAAAATGATTTTCTGAACAGTGTTTCCTTGTTTATTTTTGTATAAAGATTTAGACGTCTTTTTTTAATCATTTACCATTGTCTGGTTTCTTTTGTGACGTAAATCGTTCCAGGTCATTCGATACGACATATGTGTATACTATAAGTTCTTGGAATAATATATATTTACAGATTTATCTGCGTCCACTGGCCACATTTATGATTCTTAAAATTTGGTTGCATTTTACAATGTGTTTACTTCGTATTGTATAAAAGAAAATATTAATGACATATACACAGTCAGGTAAACATAAAATTGTACTATCGCATTAAAAAAATTACGACGATCTTCAAATTGTTATGTTTCATTTGGCAAAGTGATCTGTTATAATCACCGAACTGTATTCATTAGTATAATATAATATTATGTAATAGTATATTATAAGGCCATCAGTGATTTTTACTACATATGCGGTTTTAGTAAAAATTGAAATTAGTGATCGTCGCAAAAGTTTTGTTTTCTCTTCGTCTTGATACGTTTTCCATTATATCGTGTAAAATGTAAAATCAGTAATATTGTACAGGTACATACATTGACTTTGAGTACATAACCTTGATATTTAAACTTAATATTTAGCCAGGACATAATATAAAAATAATTTGTAATATTATATTAAATATATTAAAACTGTTGCTATTTAACTACTTTAGAAAATATTTTTTTTTGTCTTACTATTGTAGCTTTTAACCTATGTTGTTAATTAAATTAAAAAGCCATTGTAGTAATAGTAGTGAATAAAGCTCAGTATGTTTAGATGTTAATGCATGTGAAATAAATTGTTACCTGTATAATATGTTGTACTATTGCGTTCCACCAAACTGTGGCTGATTTGTCAATATTGTGTTTCGACGTTAAAGCCTACGCATTACGTTTGAAAATAAATGCATGCTATTCCTGGGTGAACATAAGACATGAACCATACGTGTTTCAGTTTTCCAAAAATAAGTCTGGTCCATGTATTATTTTATATAGGTATATAGTTGCTTTTATCTGAATTCGATAAAAAAATAGATTTTTAGCTTTGTACTCTTGCCGCCCTGGTCAAAAAAGTAGTATAATAATAGTTAAAGCCCTTTAGATTTTTTTTTGTATCAGTGTTTTCTTAAGTCGAATAACTCACATGCACACATAATCAATTTTTTTTATTCTCTACAATTTTAAATTTACATTTTCTATAGCTTTTATGATAAACTTTCATACCTATATTTATTTAATCCTCAGTTATGGTATCTCGTAGGTACCTACTATGAAATGTTTGATTTACCTTTTTCTGTTCATAGCAAACTAAATACTTGTATCTCTGTATCCTTATGGATACTTTACTCTCCGATTAATTATATTGAAATGGTAAGGTGTTGTATAAACATTTTATAAGTTTCATTTAAACGTATTTTGGTACATTTATTATAACACGGGATCATAATCGATAAAGTAGATTACAAAATTACGTAAAATCTATGTAAATCTACATAAACTAAATTGGCTCAGCCAAATTTTCCCATACCAACTGTTTTCAAAGCTTACAATTCCTTTGCTTCATCTCAAAAGCTCTATTCTACGTTCCCAATAATACTCTTCGTTCAGATTTAATAATACTCTCTGCCATTAAATTAATAAAGCTCTATTATAAGCGATCCACTAACCAACAGAGTTTGAATTGGGAAAACATTAAAAAGGGATTCAAAGTGTAAAAAATAATGTAAGTACCTAAATATTTAAATGTCTTGTTGGTTAGAATATAATTAGAAGGGGTATGCATAAATAGTTTCTAAAAAGAAGAGGAAATCCGCCCCCCTGTACCACCTTAATGCTAGCTCTACCAGCAATATACTAACTCACCATCCTAACAGTCTTATCTCCTAATTAATAAATATCATCTAAAAACTGAAATTATTCCAAGGAATCCCAAAAGAAAGCTACATGTACAGTGGTGTGGTGACTGCTTATCTAAAAATAAGATCATTATTTGTAAATTTTCAGATATTTAATAAATGGTTGAATAGAGAATTTTATTTAAAAAAATATTATGTTCAATTGTTCTTACCTTGGGGCTTGGACGATCAGATTTACTAAATTATATGATTTATCACATTCATAAATGCGCTTTTGTAACATAAATATTTATATTGATTGCAATTTACAACTATTTATTTTAGTAATGATTTATAAATACTTTTAAGCCAAATGTATTTAGTGTTGGTCATAAATTGTATGTATACTGTATACATATTTTACTTTTTTTTTTAAATTTAAAAGTTGCGGTTTAAGAATTGTTGCGTTATAATAATACTCGAATATCTAAATTAAATTATAATTCTATAGACTTGGGCGCAAATAAATGGGAGAAAAATAACCACTGCACTGCAAATTACATATTTCTGACATTGATTTTTGGTTTTTATTTATATTTTCTCTTCGCCCCATCTTAATCAAGCCACTCGCCGGAAAACAATAGCTAAAAAAAACTAGTCCATACTAATTAAAATTGGAATGTCGAGAGTCGCAGAAAACATTCAGTTGGTATTCGCTGCCACTCTCGGTTGAGTAGAGCTTGATAAAAGGGTACTGGACTGTAAAAAATACCCTACCAAATTGCGTCAGAGCTCTATTTTTATTTATATTTTTCATTATAATGCCACCACTTGTGACTGTGATGCTGTTGGCGTTACATAAAAAAAAAATTGTTTAAAAATGTTTCAATTACCTCTTCATATGTACTTATATATATTTTTTAAATTAAACAAAAATCTATATAGTAGGTACCTACTGCAAAATGTCATATCGTCTCTTTGTCATATAATATTACAAAATACATTTTAGTCAATGATATTTTTTAATCAAAATCTTGTTCGTTCGTATGTAATTTAAATATATCTGTTGTTTCGGTTTGTACATTTTAGTTTATCTGCCGTTAAAAGCCAATCATCATCACCAGGCATATCAACTCCAAGTACTAACTGATGATATAATTAACACGCCATTGAATAATGTTTCATTTGAAACTCAAGTCGCTTTTATTTTGTATACCTACTTATTCCGTGACCATTAATTGTAGGTTTTGTTGGGCTTATATTACAACTCGAAGTTTAGCTTTGGTAAAATGAAGTAATTTAAGATATTTGGCTTCATTTTCAGAGTTTATACTATAATCGTGGGCGTCTTATTGAAATATACGATAGTAATAAAATAATTATTAACTACTGAACGAAATCATTGACAATTACTTTGAGATAATATCATGACAATATCGTATACAATTCGATGTATTTTGTAGTAATATATGATGAAAAAAATAATTACCAAGATCCGACAGATTTTCCATTGTACCTCAAAAAAAAAGTAGGTAGGTTGTTGTTTATATGTTATTTTTTTAGTGTGTTCGATTTCATCGGCCAACATTTATCATAGATATAAAGTTCATCAAGCCTGCAAAATAAATATGTTTTACTTATTATTGTTATTATTTTCGTGTTATGGAATATTTCCACGCGGCCGACGCACACTCAGAATATTGTTTGGTGGATTTTCTGGCCATCTACACACCTATACGTACGTGGATAAAAGAGACAGTACGCTCGCATTAACCAACGTGCCACTTCACACGAATTACTACCAATACCTTAATGAACGTTCATTGTGCTCATCGTATACACGCCCGACGGTATCTGATGACAAAGCCAATCAACGTGCGATTCATTCGCACTAGTTGTTTTCTATACGATCGTCGTGTACATATTGCACCCCGCCTCCACCGGTGTAGGTCAAATATTACGTATGGCCACCGCCATCCTTTGAACATTTAACATTCCGTTAACTGCTGCAGGCTGAAAGTTCGTGTACTATATTAATATGTAAAGGCATTACCGCTACATAATATAATAATATATGCATATAATATAATATGTTTAGCAGTGCATTTTGACGTATCGCAGAAGATATTGTGAATTCGGCCGACGTGCCAAAATATGCTGGGCTGCGCAGTGGGCAGCGTACGGTTGTTATTCGTTCGAAATTTAATAATTTATAGGTATTCTAGGAAATCGGGAAAATATTAAATAACTCTCGAAAAAGTAACAAAAAAAAAAAAAAACGTATTTGCAAATTTTGTTTTATTGAAAACAGAAACTTCATTATAGGCGTACGCCATTAAAAAGTACTTACAACGGTTAAGAATATCGTGTCTTGCATAATTCATGTCTTTAAGATGGTGTGCATTAGTACGCTGCTGCAGAAATCGAATGCTGACTTCGTGCATGGCTCTTTCCATTATTTTTCTGAGAATCGCAGCTAAAGTTTACTATGTTTTGAATGTTTATTTGTTACTATATAGTTACAATACGTCCATAGTTTATCCACACTCTATTTTTGAGATAGCCTCTCAAGAAAATATTGCACATGGTTGAGTTAGGTTATCTTGATGAGAGCCAATAATCATTATATTATTGATCGGATATTGATCCTAAGGTTAGGTTTTTAATGCCGGAAAAAAAAATACGTAATAATCATAATCTACAAGTCCATTCAATGGAGATCCGTAACAAAAAGAGGTTTCCGTATTACGATATACCTTTTATTGACCTTTTTCACTTTTCTAGATTAAATATTCGAGTATTCGGGATATTATACATGTAGGTACCTCAATAGGTACACAATCGACTTACAATTACTCTCATTGTTTGTATGTTCGATTCTGAAGGGACCTATGCATGTATTGATTTTACAATGGCATGTTATTTTTTTGTGTCTGTAGACACAATATTGTATCTAGTATAAAACATATTATCATAAAATTTGATGAAAGTTTCTTGTATCGAATTGCTTTTAGTCGGTACTTTGGGAAGTTTAATATTGAACATTTCTTGCGCTTTATAAAACAATTGGGAAAAGTTAAAAAATATATGAACATTAATTTGTAAAATTTTAATATTACCTATTATTAAAATAATTGTTTGGTTACTTTGGTTACCAAAAATGTAGAGAGTCTTCTCTCCAATTCTCCTATATTAAATATTATTTATGCATATTCATCGTATACAATTATTTATCATTGAATTAAAATTTAACTCATTAATTGCAGTTCCTACAATTTTGTTTAAAATCACCAATGGCTTGGTACACTCTACTCCAACTGTATAGCAGAGCGATTACCCACTTTCCTGCATTTGTACTTGTTTTTACTTTAATAAGCCTATAAATATTACGCTTGTGCTTAATTAATAATTCGTATATAGGTATGTATAAATAATATTTATATAACAGAAAAAAATCATTGAAGAAGAACTTGAGAAAGAAACTCCAGGAACAGAATATTATTAGCTTCATGCCTACAAAATACATTGTATACGACGGTATACCTACTATTTTATATAATATGATTTAAAAAACAAAAAATTAAAAAAAAAATGTTTTTTTTTAATTTTATAAATAAGCAATTAAACAAATTCCTGAAATGAGGACTATAAAATTATATTTTTCAAAAGTTAACAAGGTTGTTGCGAGAAATTCAGAAACTATCATATAAATTGAATATTCATCTTATGTAACATTATTAAAGAATCTTCGTAGTTATAAATATGATCACAAGGGAATTGTATTTACCTCGGAACTTATTTATGTAATAAAAACTCTAACGAATAGAGTATAACTTTACTTTGATATCTTATAACGATATTACTACGGAGTATTATTTTTTCCCCTTAAATTAAGTAATTGCTTGAATTGCGTATCGAAAAGGTTTGTCCGTAGATCATATTTAATTATTTACCTATATATTATGTACACAAAATTGTATTCATACATAGGATTATCGGCTTATATAACATGAAATATTGATTACTTATCGTATTGCTGTCTTGGGATATATGTTAATAATTTGATTGGGTCATAACCATAAATGTATTTTTGGTTAAGTCCTTTTAAATTATGAGACTTGCATGATAAATTACTATTTTATATAAATTAAGTCTGAATAATTTTTGATAAACATTTTTACATTCTGAGAAAAGGGATATGAATATAACTATTAGTTTTATAATGGTGTGTGTTTTATTTATTTAATTTAATTTTTGTGTCTGTCATCAATTTTTGGAACAGTAAAAATATTTCAATCTTCAACTTCGGTGGTGGTGTCTGACAGAAAGGTATTTTTGGTCAAAAGTAAAAAATCCACTGCACTTTTCTTAATGATCGGGATAAATTAAAAAAAAAAAAAAAAACTTATAATAAACTGGAATATTTATCGTTTTTTGGCAAGTTTGATTTCGTTTTATGTAATTGTAATTAAAAATCAAATAACCGTACGTATTTGAAATTTTCACCAAATATTTATAAGAGCATATTCTAGACATTTATTCTGGACATGGCATAGTTTCTAAAATATATTGATTGTTTTTTTCAGCTATGTAGAGGCGTTTTATTTTTTTTTATTCTTGTTGATAACAACATAAAAACCTAAGCATGGTTGAAGTGCTTGAATATTGAATTCACGATCCTATAAAGTTGGTCACATAAAAATGTATTCTTTGGAACTTAAATCATTTTGTCAGAACGTATATTATTAACTTTATAAAATTATATTTTTAAATATCTGTGCAAACTATAATCTATTTCTAATCGATTAAGGAAAATAGAAAATAAAAAATTGCTGTAGAAAATATATTATAATTTAAAAAACTTTCTGCTCTCAGAACCATTTTTCGTGTACCATATGGTACTTTATTGATGAATTCAAATTTAACATATCCACATGAAATTGACTTACTAAATAATGAGGTTATACTATACAGCAGACCTAGCTCTCAGGTTTTTAAGTTTCGTATTCGTTAAATTTTTACTATTGTTTGAACGTGCTTTTCTCTAGGTAAACCAATTTTTATATCCCTGACCTTTTAAGCAATTTACTTGTTTGTTAACTCCTATATAACTCGTTAAATAAGTTATCCATTCACATTAAAGTCTAATACAGATTGTCAGTGGTCAAAAATATCTTGTGAAAATAAATAGCATAGTTAAATTATCATTAAAAGTATGATTCAATGTGACCCGATTGATTTAATGTAGCTTTACTTGTTTATTGATTTTAAATTTTTAAATTTTATACTTGATGTAAATAAATAATAATATCAATTAGAGTAACGAAAAAAAAAAGATCTACTGTGTAATGTATAACGTATACTATTTCGACAAATAAATGTCATATAACATTATCTTAAGATTGTTGAAGTTGCATACAGTTTGCATATTAATTTTAAGTCCTTGTTCGCATCGTTTAATTAAAATTGTGTAGCTTATCTAAATAATCCAAACACGATATTTCATAGTTGCATATCATATTATGTTAGTTTTTAATGAATTCATTCAACATGCGTATGACTACTGAATACTGATTATGATAATCCATTATTTTATACATCCTTACTGTGATGCATATTGAATTGAGCATCTTAAAGGTGAAACTAACTAATCGGTAAATTGTAAATAATGTAACTATAACCGTCTTAGGGGCGCGATGAAATTATTTGATCACGATGATTAGTATAATCACAATCGTTTATTTGTTTAGTAAATTATTAGTCTAGTATTATTTCTATCATATAGTAATTACTTTGTCTCTGATTTTTAAAACATATCTTTCTTCTTTTTCGTGTCCATAAACTCGTTGGAGATATAACGTTGTTTAGCAAATAACTTTTCCCTATCGAATCTTATCAGTACTAACTAACTTTCTTAACTAATGTCAAATATACATCACCTTGCTTATATAATAGTTTACAGATTTATGATTTTACTTGTTGCTAATAGTTGCAGGTCGTTATTAAAAAAAAATTAAAACACTCAAGTACCTACTTAATAAATTAATATATGAAAATAATTTGAATGTATGGTATGCCATATATGATTCTATAGTCATTCGATAATAATCATTAAAAATGCAAAACCATATAGGATAATGATAATATAATCATCACATATTTGAATTAATGTTGTAATATATTAATATTTTAATTTATCAAATTTGAAATTTATTTTGTGAAAGAAATATTATTTTTTGTTAGATAAGTAAACGTTTTTTTTTTTAATTTAATGCTCCTATTTTGATGGTTAACTCACTAACTGTTGGATAAGTTTGAAACTTTTTCACGATGCTTTGAACTCTAGAATGTGTGTAATGAATTCAGTCATTGTTACATCAGTCGCAGTTGAATGAAAATTAGTCCAAAATCAATATAATATACAGTTTCCAGCTGAATTGTAAAATGTTTAAGTTTATTAGAATTGAAAATAGGTTTTTGTAATGCGTATATATGTCTATCGCATACTCCTTCGCTATCTGTGAAATTAACTGCCACCAACTTTTTGAAGCTATAAAGATATATACACTATATTGCTATAGTGAATTTAATTAAATAGTATTTGTTGAGATAACTTTCAAACTCTTAGAATTACGAATTTCCATCGTTACGTAAATAATGCTTTGATTGTAAACACCGTTTATATTATAATAATGAATAATAATATTGATTATTGATGATGTTTTATTCATATAATTTGTAAATTCCAATTTGTTATTTTGTTACATTGGATTTTTTTTTATATATATAACTATGTTGTTCGTGTTATAGGTATATCTATATTTCCGACTACTGATCGTTTATCTGAATAAATATATGCATAAGTATATGAGTATTCAATCCCTCTGAAAAATCTTTCGTGTCAAATACAAAAAATAACATACAACATAAATACTATAAAATACATACTCATTAATATTGAATATAATAATAAAATACCACTTAATAACAATTTATATATTATTGAACTTTTGGTATATACCTAGTATACAAATTAAAATGTTGTATATAGATTGTTTTTTGAATATGTAAAAAAATTAATGTGTTTGATAAATATATTAATTATTTTTTCAATCCATAATATATACTACCTATGTTGTATTTAATATGCTATATACTTATACATACAGGACACACACTATCATAGATAATTAAGAATTATTATCCTGACTAGATATGTAACATGTTTGGTCATTAATCAAAATTAAAATTTATGCAATGTGAAGGTTGAATTATTATTAAACTGTTCTAGATGCAATTTCGCATATTATTATTATTATTTATTATAATGATGATATTATTTGACATTTAGTGGTTAATAAAGTTGCTAGTTATTGAGGTATTCCGTACGTTATTATAATTATTAGTTATTACTAATAAATAATTTATCTGAAATCCATATTATTATGGTTTCTTTAAAAAAATAAAAATCCATATATACTCCAAAATACATTATATCTACTACCTATATAACTTAATACATTGTTTAATTTATCTCAGTTTAATTATGTTAATCTGTTGAAAATGTTTTTTGTCAAAGTATATTATGTCAAATTTAAAAAAAGTTTAACAATTGTTAATATACTTTTAATCTCAAAACTTTCAGTACGCTTGGTAAAACTACCCTGTTTTCAATTTTAAAATTTAATGGTTGAACAACTGTTCATATTGTAATAAACTAATGTTCGTTTGTATTTTTTATAATACCACTGAACATAAAAAAACATGACATAACTTGTATTATTTCAATCGATTTCTCAGTGGGTATACTTCGCCCTCTGTAAATATTTAATTAACTATTTTTATGCTGACGATGCTATTTCTAAAAGACTGGAAAATTACCTCAACGTCACACCTCTATATCTTGTCTTCTTTCTATCTGTGCAAATGTATTCAAAACTAACCGAGAGTATGATTTAATTTTGTTACAGTTGGTTGGCGGCGAATTCGACATGGAATTAAACTTTATCATACAAGACGCGCAAAACATCCGACATATGTTAGAACTTTTAGACCATTGTCCTCCAAACTTACAGGTAAGTTTAGTGATTTCCTTTATTCCTCTAGGTTTTGTAAGTTTTCTGTTCATGATGTTTGATTGTATATAAAATATTCATTGTAAACATACAGAAAAAAATCGATTCTATACTGCATACATATATATACACGTTTTTGTGTGATGCTAGTATCTTTGGATTGAAAGTTTTCTTTTACAAGATAAATTTAAGGTATGAAAACAATGTTCTAGAAATTGTGGACCTATATATATATATATTTATATGTATATGTAATTAGTACATTTTTAAATTAAATATAATTTACTTTGATTATTGTAATCAACAATCCCCCGTCAGGATAATGAACAAATGTAGTATTGTGTAATTACATTGTTTTATAAGTACAATTTACTTTTATTTAATATTTTAATATTGTTTCGGACGTTTAATGATTGCGCCACTGACAACCCTCTATCTATACGAATAAGATGAAATTGATTTTTCGCTTTATAAATATATATATATATAAATAATAAAATACTTAACATTAAGTATAAAATTGTTTATCATTGTGTTTTATTTATTTAATAATCGTACCTTAAATTTGTACACTACTTTATTACCAAAAATACATACATCTTATTTAACGTGAACGAAAAACTATTTTAAATTATCTTTAATGATATATATACTAACTACGTATATAATCAAATAGTGTATTATAAATCGTATTGTTAAGTATATTTTAGAATTGTACAAATAATTGAAATTGAAAATTTTATATTTTATAGATTTTAAATTAGGTATATACTAGTTTATTGTAGAATAGTTTTGTTTTGTTATAGAATAGCGTATAAAACATTTTGATAGGTAATGTTTGTAGTACTTAAAATTCACCCTGATTAATCACAATGAATTAATAAACTACTTAGAATTTGGACATAAATAATCGCTTTTAGAAATTTTTAGTACTCTAACCGTGGGAAACGCACAATATGAGCTTTTAAAAATATACTAGTCTGTGATTCAGTGAGTAGCTTTCTGTGTATTTGAATTTTTCGTTACAACATTAATCTCATATAATACTTTACAATGTTTTGATTGTAATGTATTTTAGAAAAATTGAAAAATACAAATATTTGTCACTCCCCATTAATTTTTTTAATTGAATTTTTCATAAATTCACAATATTTAACACTCTTTTTTAAAATTT
>PVMI01079756.1:2915-23037 GCA_008528875.1 Aulacorthum solani
AAATATTCCAAGTTTGAATTTTGAAAACATTGAGTATTAAAACGAAAAACCACGATTTTTGTTATTAAATATATTGTTGTAAATCAATAAAGAATATTCGTAGGAATTTGAAACTTTTGGCTTTCCGTCATAACGTATATTATTATTTTGTATGTACACAATAACTTATTCAAAATATTTAGATTAATTTTATGCTATTCATTCCAAGAACCTATCACACTGTTTCACTGTACTTCGCGTCAGCATATTGACTTAAATAAGTTAGTATATACCTAATAAGTAATAACAACTTGTAATATTTGATGAAATGATGTATTATACCAATTTACTGGTATAATATCATATGTGTGATTTACTTTTGCCATAAATTAGTTCAACCTTTTGCAGAATTACTTATAAATATAAAGTTCAATATTCTTAGAAATATAAATATATTTCTAAAAACTTAGGATCAAAACCATTTTATCATTGAGTAACTATTATTATAGTATACCTACTAATTTAACTCATAGAATCACGAATACACTTAATATGATGCTGTGACGACGAGTTACCCGTATACCAATAACCCAATAGGTTCTCAACTTATGTATCTAGGGTGGGTACAGCACGATTGCGAACGTTTTACCTTTTTTATAACACGATAACCCTAACCTAACCTATCAGAGAATTTAAATTTTAAGCAAAGTGACTCCTATAGTTATTATTTTTTGTAGGAAAGTGTATGTATTATGTATGTTACAGTTAAACGTATGAGTGTGTGACAAGCACACTATATTCATACCAGCCTAATATTTTAATTTTTTTCCGTAGCTACTTAGGTACTACTAAATGCTCCATGTTTCACAGAAATTCAATAAAAATAAACTTACGATTCCATGTATTTCGTAATTCAATGCCAGTTTAGATATTTTTTTAGATCCTTATTTTTCCATAATACTTATGGTATTTTATTCTTCAAAACATCACACACTTAATTTTAATTGTGCCGTGTAATGATGAGATTTCTTTGAAATGACACCAGAAACTATAACATCGTTAATATCTGACAATATAAATAACCTATGAGAAACCAGCTATCTACGTCATTGATGGGACACTGGAATATTTGTCAGTATAAAATCTAAAGTGAAAATTCAAAATATATACAAATATATAATTTATTATCGAAGACGTTTTGAAAAAAGTTTTCAAGAGTTGTTAAAATCAATATTTTATATCAATACTAGCTAAATTAATCATAATTATAGCTAGGTATCTACTAAGCAAAGATTGTTCGTATTTTTTTTATGGAACATTGCCTTTTCTAAAAATACAATGTTGATGGTTAAAAATAAAAATTCATTAGTTTTTGGCCATAACGTAATTAGTGCGTAGGCGTACGACGACCGGGTAAATTTTTAATATTTATCATTTTTATAATTATTTTTTATACAATAATAATTTATATTTAGTATACCTACCTTATAATATAGGTACAATATAAATAGCATACGCCATACAGCATTAACCTTTATATTATTGTAAAAAAATATTTACTGTACAATTTGGACAATTCGGTGATTAATTTGAATTACTCAAAATTGCTATTATGAATTTTTAATACATAGGTATTCTATCCACATTTATATTAAATACCCATTAGGTATATATATACTGTCAAATCTCCATCATATTATCTGACCAACTATATAAGAATGGAATCTATAAAATGTTCAAATGTACATATGTTTAAACATGGCAGTATAAGCGTACTTATTAAACTGTATTTATATACATATACATGTTAGGTATATGCATATATATGTATATAATTGACAATTGTATAGGACCTGGTATTAATTAATAAATTATTCGATATGGGTCAATATATATTGTCCAGTTGTTAGTAAGTCTCTGAAACTCACTTGAAACACTCAACCTGTGCACCAATATAAGTTCTTGAATTATAAACGAAAGGTTATACTGTACCTACTATATTCAATATTGTCATCTAACCTTCAAATGTCTACTAAAATATTAAAAGAATCGTAAGCTTAAGAAATGTTATTTATTGTATAGCTCAAATTCTTCTTATTTTAATAACCTTATATAATATGTATTAAAATGATATTGCATCTTTTAACTTTCATAGTTATATAGGTAGGTACATATAAAACTTAAAGTCATATCATATATCCCTACATATGATAGGTACATACATTTTACTGATATAATTTTGAATACATATAATATTACAATTATTTTACAAAAATATAGTCGATATATTCATACAGTTACAAGTAATATTTGCATATATTATTAACCTGCGCATAGTACATTTTCAGTAATAGTATTTGTTTGTATGGACACCATATTAATAATAATGTCTATTAATTTCGACCAACATTATAACTGCATCACTTATAATATTTTCTATACTGTATTAATAATATGCCCACAAAATTCCACACAATTAGGCGAGGTTTATTTTATTATTATTATTATACATACATATAAATACCATACCCATGTACACTGAAATATTGCTGTTTATAAGAAAAATCGGTTTCGTGCTGGTTGGTGCTTAAACTTTACTATCGATTTTAGATACATTACGTATAGGTTAGTGAAGGTTTATAATATGTATAACATATATTTATTATATATTATAATCATTCTTTTAGGGTTCGATTTCGAAAGAGGAAAAGTAGGCACATACTTACAACGCAGAAAAGTCTAAATTTTAAAATATTATGTCTAAGCGAGTATAATGTGTAAAAAAATAAACCACAACAAGAAATAATAAAAATGAAAACCGGCGATTAGATGTGTATATAGTAATAATAAAACAGCGTCCGTAAGAAGATACACTCAGCCAACATAATATCGTGCGGCGAATGATATATGATTATTATTATTATTATAGGTGACATTATTGTAATATATTATAATATGTACAACGTCACGATGAGAAATAATAACGATTTTTGAACGTGCGCACGCGATCGACGGCGGCTAGAGAAATAAAACGACACACTCTAATAATATTATACCTAATAAATACGATGTAATATATTATTATTATTTTATTATAACGAGTGAAATCTAAAACGACGTTATAATATTATGTACAGCGCGGTAGGGACGACGAAGCAGCGTCGTCGGAGGGTTTCGTTCTGCGACTCGGCTTTGTAAGGGGGAGAAGGGGGGTTGGATGGGGCGCGACGACCGTTGTGGCGGTGGGGAGGTATCGCGAAATCCTCGCCTTCCCCACCACCACCGGCGAGACACCATCGCCGGAACGCCACCACCACCATCACCACCGCCACTGCCACCACCATCTCCACCGCGACCACCGCCATCTCCGGATGTAGTGGTGGAGGTGTCGGCGGTTCGTGCGTATACGGCAGGTCGTCTGCGGCGAGTGACGTCACGCCGACGTCACCGTTACGGGCGCGCTGCCATTGGTCCGGGTTGCCGCCGTCCGCCCGGCCTCCTCCGCACCGCCACCGCCGGCGCTCGTTGCCATATATGGGACAGAGACGGGCTTCATTCATAAAACCGACGCTTATACGTCGCCCCGCGCCGCGGTGTGGGCAGTGCGCTCTTTCTCAGTGTGTACGGCCGCCGCGTATCCCGACACACGCGCCGCGCGCGCCTTCAGTTCAACAAGTCGACCGGCGCCAGCATCACGTGCGTGTGCGTGACAGTGTGCGTGTGCGTTTTACGTTTTCGTCTGTGTGTGTGTGCAAGTGCAGCGGCCCCAGTCATGTGCGTTGCCGCAGTACTATCGCAGTAACGACGAAACGCGCGTCCTATTTACCGTCGTCGTCGAGTGTGCGCGCCCCCGTTTATTATTATAAATTATAATATTATTATAATATCATCGACGCCTACCTATAACACATTTTATAGGTGTACCTATTGATGTCATATCGCGTGTTTCAGAAAAGAACGAATTTTGGTTTTCCAAAAACCTGAACGTCCGCTATTTCTTGCCACAGTTTGTACTGTAAATAATTTTATTGTAATAGCATAATACGTGTACCTACTGTATTGATGCGCACACCGTCAGTCGTCGTCTGGGCTTAACGATTACTAAAAAAACTTTATTCGCTCGTCGCCGATTTCGTCACCGCACACGCCAACCCCCCAGCTCAGGCCTGGCACTGTCCAGGTGCGTGATCCGCGTGCCCCTGGCCCCCAGCTCGTGGTCGCCACCACCGGACGATTGGTACCCGTTCCACGACATCGAGCTGGTCGAATCGCCAGAGTCGCCGCCACCGTGCCCAATAATTGATCCGAAAGACCGCGCACCCGTTGCCGATCGTACCGCGAACGACAACCAAAACTCCAACAACAACAACAACAACAACAACAACAACAACAGCACCGGCACTGTTAATAATAATTGCGATCGGCGTGACGCTTGTGCCGTAGGTGTCCCGGAGCAGCATCAGCACCAGCAGCACCAACAACAGCCCGAAGCCGATATGATCATGGAGTGCGGTGCCCTTGAGCCAGGCGTCGGGCCGCTCCATCATGCGCATCACCATCATCACCATCATCATCATCACCACCCGTACTTGTTAGCCGAGTCTGCGGCCGCCGTCACCACGGCCACCACGGCCGCTGGGCACTTTAACGTGCTCAGCTTCGAAACGTACAAGGGTGGCGTGGCCACCGGCACGGGTGGACACGTGGGCAACGGCGGGCACGGCACCGGTAACTCGGCGTGCCACAGCCCGGCACAAGGTAACGCCGGCACCGATCTCAACACGCCCGTCACGACGAGCGCCGAGGTACCTTCGTTTTTCGGCCCATCCACAGTCGTAGAACCGCCACTCATAACAGGTACTCATCCAAACATGCAATATTAACTTAAATATATATTATAAACACAAATGGGTAATTTACCATGTTATAGGTAGAGACGAGAGGTACTCATTTTATATTTTATTACGATTAGGATATGTTGAAATATTACTATTTGACTAGAAGTTTTTTTTCCACATTTTTCTGAGATTAATAATTTTGATATTTATTATTTTTGCCCGATGCATATTTTCTTGAATTATTTAAAAATTATATTCAACAAAACACAACCATCACATACAATATAATTTGTAAATATATTAATATATTATGTAAGCAATATAATATAATATATAGCGTTATAATGATAAAATAATTAACTGAATAAAATATATAATAGATGATATGTAAATCTACATCTAAGGAATTTTATACAATTTCAACTTGTATCTAAACGGAATTTAAGTAGTAAATAAAATGAAAACATTTCGCTATAAATCAAAAAATTGAATATNNTGTTGACGGAATGTGAAAATATTATTCAAATTTTAAATAAAGGATTAAGTAGATGTACATAATATAGGTGTATCTTTCAATCAATATAGATAATACCTAGATGTATAGTATGGTGCATATTTAAATGTAAGTCTTATTTTCAATCAAAAATAGTGGAAGTAAGTTCTAAGTTCATAATATTACCTTTACATAATAAGTTGAGTCAATAGGTGAATAAAAATAAAAGTACCTATACGCATACTTACAAAACGTTAATAATTATTTTATAATATAATAAATTTCGCATTGTCTACACATACATTTTCGTGCAATTTACATTATAACATTAATAATTTTAATATTCTAACATGCAGTGCAGTATAGTTATCCCGTGGTTATAAATTATAATTAATTTGTAAGGTAATAGCAGTGTTGTATAGTTTTGCTGTTTCATATTGTATACATGAATGAAATATTATGTGAAAACAATTTCCATAACCCCCTGAACAGCCCCGTGTCAGTGACCCTCCCGCGCTAGTAGTCGTTCATCGATTTTGCGGTGACCTCGGCACGCTCGGAAGGTGAATGAAATATATTTCCCTCTCGTTGCCACCCCACAGCACCAATATACGTAGATACAATACTATATATATATATATAGGTGCTTGGCTATATATATTTTCACTCTCCCAAATACTTACAGACACGTATTTTAATTTTAATCTGTCTACCTATAGATAAATATGTGTTCGCCAAATGCTGGAAATAAAATCTATCGATGATATACAAATATTAAAGAAAATTGAACCGTTGCTTGGGTAAGATGTATAGGTAATTGTAGGCGTTCGGTGATCCGTCGCTCCGAGGAACGCTTGCGCGAGGTTGAATTTTCTGTGGTGGTATAGAGGGCTGTAGGGGTGGCGTGGGGTAGAAGTTGTGCCGAGTTGAATGGACTTATCAGGAATGCTGCGGTATGTGTGCGTTTCAAGCGCGATCTAGAGGGTGGCGGCCGTGGCATTGCGTACGAACCGCCACTGCCGGCGGATCAATACCAGCCTGCCCGCGTAAAAGAGGCTTAAATATTTTATAATGGAATATTGTATTGGTAGTGGTTGACCCTCTCTACATGAATGGGACGGATCGTTGAATGAGTGGCGTCGTGAGTTGACGCTTAGGTGAAAACCAGGAGGAGTCTGGGGGGAAAGATCGATAAAGGGCGGCTCATGGACTTAAATACATACAATATATGTATATATATAAATTATACACAGCTACTTAGGGAAAATACGATGTCGAATTGCGATATATATTTGTGACGTTAACTAGGTGTCGCTGCCATGGTATGGTGTCTAATACTATACATAATATATTATAAAGGTAGGTACCTGTATGTGTGTGGAAATTTGACAGAAAAATCTTTTACTCTATTATAATTTGCGTACTTTATATATTGCTTTTCCTGGAAGGTTGTTAGGCGATGAAGTCAAAATCAATATTCTTCCTACCCGGACTTTCCCCCCCCCCACCCACTCTCCACGCCCGCCCACCAAGTTCACGCACAACCCGCGAGTAACCGACCCCTGTATAGCCAACTGACGAGGTCGTTATATAGTTGAAGCTAATGATTTCACTTTTTATTGCGATCGCTTGCTATACTCATTCAAAAATAAAAGTACCTATTTTGTTATACATAGTCGATCATAATACCATTATAGTACTTAGAACCAAACCTTTGTAGTCTTTTTTATATCACACAATAACGACGTTGTTTTCGGCGATCATTATACATATAATATTTAATATATTTTAATATTATAAGTGTTTGTTAATGAAAATGTATATATATATACATGGAAAGTGCGTCCATCGATTTACGTTGCAATGATCTGAATTATGATAAATATATATTATATATACATAACACCACAGCCTAATGCATCCATAACTATATAGGTATATGTGTTACCGTGTACCGGCCGTTACGAGTTTATTACCAATAGCATTCTTAAACTTGTGCAATAATTTTTTTTTCAATTGCGTCAATTAATTACATGTATAATCCGCTTGTTCAAACACAAATATTAATTACCACGTGACCATGTGAAACGTATACATTTATCGCCAAGTGGCCGCCTTTATGGCATGTCTAAAAACTTTTGCTTTCAAACATTTTTATATTTTTTACGATTAGAATTTGTTTATTTAGATCTTTAAGTAAACATCGGGAAATTATATAGAAACAAATTCATATTCTTACTGCTTGCCGGAGAGAATGACGTTAATTTTAAAATTAAAATATATATATACCTATTACATTAACATAACTCGTCTAATATCTGGCGGTCGACCAATACCACAATATTCGCATATTTACGCATTGTCCACTGCAGTACATTATAGAAATATAAGCCTAAAAATATATAAAAGTTGTCCTAATGCAATATGCATTCGTCACACATTTGCAACAACAACAATTAATTATCCTTAAACCGATTTTTACCTATATGGGTACATAGGTAGGTATTACAAGTGTGTACTATTTGTGAATTATTACGTGTTGGATTAGCTCATGACGCTAATCTTTAAGCGGCGACAACATCAAACATCTATAATATTAGTTTTTTTCTTTTTTCAAAAAATTTGAAGCCAACTAGAAAAAATGTCGCGGCATTTGCTTTCTCTCGGCATCCCATGGTTTTACCGGACGATTTATAACACTACATTATAATATACGCACGTTAATATTTTTCATAAAAATAATGTATTCTAGTTTGTGGCAGTGTTGTTTATACTCGTATATTTATATAAAAAACCAAAGTTAAACACTCAGCATGTGGTGCCTTGATAGTGATCCCCAATAGTCTACAAACCACTGGGTCAGTTGTTTTATTTTTTTTTTTTTTTAGTCTCAAAAGAATGTATAAATAACAATATAACATGATACTAAAAAAACTACTTAATATAAACATTGATCAGAAGTTGTAATTGTTTATAGTCTCTCTATTTTCGATCTACGTTATTTTAATATAATATATAAAATATGTGTTCAAACAATTATTACAATCGTTATTTATTGTTCACGTTGTTAATGTATAGAATTAATATAAAACCACGACAGTTTCATTTCCGCTGCTTTACAAAAAAAAAAAATTAATAATAATAATAACTGTACAACGTTTTAAGTGTTTGTGTAGCCCTGAACGCAGAAAAAAACTGAAATATTTGGCTCGGAAAAAGATTTTTTTATTACTATTTCTATCTTTATATAACATTATACCGAGTAGGTACCTATACGGGATTTTCACGGATTAACGAATGCCTCTAATAAGGTCTTCAGTTATGTACACCGGCCGTATACGTGCTCAACATCATAATGTACGTGCGTTGCAATGGTTACATAGTTTAGAATGGGTTAAAAAGACGATAGAATAATAAAAATAAAAAGTATGTAGAAAAAAGTAACAAATTCACCATCAGCATAAACCAGTTGTCGTCGCCGTCGAGATAATCCGAAAAATATGTGACATGCGTTAAAAAACCACAAACAGTCATAAACACAGCATCTATAAATTCTGGTGTCTAAAAATATTATTCGTCAACTGTGAATATTTATCAAAAATTCGATAAGGTAAAAAAAACAGATTATCGATAAATGTTGATTCCGGCTAAAATCCTTTATATCGTATACAACAATTATTATCATTTCACTCTGCATTATACAGTTTCCTCTTTTATTCCATACAATATTTTATGTAGCAAAATAATAAACATAATAATATCATTCAATACACGCCGTATATACCATGTTATAAAGCATTGGGAAATTATAGAATATATAGTGTATGGTGCTAAAAAATAAATACAATAATATTCAGGAATGAAACTAAGACTGAAAAAAATGAGTGGCCGAAATGAATAAAGGTAGGACCTGGTAATGGATTGCAGCAATCAGTGAAATTGTAGTGTTTGTATCTCGGACCATAGTCATATATAACTCGCACGTAGTTATTATTAAACGTGTAAATGTATAATGTGGAATGGTGGCAGAAATCCAAATTTTATACAAAAAATAATCACCGGCCGACACGTGTCACAAGTTGTTTTTAAACTATTTAATTTTACACCAATATGATTATTTTGCGAAGTGTAAAAACACGATGAATTATTATAAGTATACATAATAATATAGTATTCATAACATAGATAATACATGATGGTGTTTGTATTTTTTCAGGATCATTGCAAGATACTGATGAAAATGGTAGCAATAGAAGTGGTATAGAACACAAGCTAGAGGTATCGCTTCAATTGAAAACAGAAGCCATCGGAGGTGAACCGGAACAGGACGATGCCGGTCAGGACGTCATGTACACAACTAACTCCAGTATACCACCAGGGCAGTCTAGGATCAGTTATAGGTTCTCAACTAATAGTCCTATGCAAACAGCTCCGTGCTCAACTAGTTCCTCAAATAATAATAACAACAACCACCTCAGCACTTCTTGGCTTTTACCCAGCCCAGACAAGAACATATTTCCACCTTTGTTCAACCTGCTCCAACCTCAACCGCCGAGTACGCCCACCTCATACCACAGCTCCAGTCCTCACTACGAAGACAGATCTCAACAGAGTCAAGTAGAATTGCTTGGAATGAGTATCGACTGTGGTAAACAAGCACCACCCACATACGCCAGTTGCGGAATGACTGGAAACGACCAAGATCTCATATACCACAACCGTGGTCAAATGATGCAACAACAGTCATCGCCAGTGAATAAATACCATTGGTTGGACTCGCCGGTCGAATACGGTGGACAGCAACAACAGCAACAGCAACAGCAGTTACAATCTCAACAACAACAACAACAACAACAACAACAACAAATGATTCCCAAACAAGAGTTCACAAACGTGATAAACGTAGACGTTCAGTCCCCGGGTTCGTCAAGCGTTTCGCAGGGTGGCTATAGCGTCCAGCTAGCTGAGTATAACCCATCGACAAGCAAAGGACACGAAATACTATCTCAAGTGTACCAGCAGTCATCACTACCACTGAAGCTAGTCCCGGTGAAACCTCGGAAGTACCCGAACAGACCTAGCAAGACTCCAGTGCACGAGCGACCATATGCATGTCCGGTGGAGCATTGCGACCGCCGGTTCTCCAGATCGGATGAACTTACAAGGCATATTCGTATACACACAGGCCAAAAACCGTTCCAGTGTCGTATATGCATGCGATCGTTCTCCAGATCTGACCATCTTACGACACACATTCGAACGCACACTGGCGAGAAACCGTTCACGTGTGACGTGTGTGGTCGTAAGTTCGCAAGGAGTGACGAAAAAAAGAGACACGCAAAAGTTCACTTGAAACAACGGACGAAAAAAGAAACCAAAATGGCTGCGTTGCTAGCACAACAACAACAACAACAACAACAACAGCAGCAGCAGCAGCAGCAACAACAGCAACAACATCAGCAGCAACAAGGATCGTCGCAACAACAACATATGCATCACATGGGATTCCAAACAGGTGACACTGGTCACATGTAGACGCAATTATACAAATATGTCTTTATTTATTCCCTTTTATTCTTCGCACGCAAATATGCTTACTGCATAAAGGTAAGCACGGAAGAAACCACTGTTACCATGTTTAGTTACACTACCAATGTACGAGTCACTCCATCTTACGATTCCTATCTTATCATTATTATTGGATCACAGAGTATTTATACCGTCGGCAATGAAGTCGCCAAAATTAAAACAGGGACATAACTATATTTGTAATAATTATTGGTGCTACACGATTTGTATCTTTAATGTGGATCATCTTGAATGTAGCGAACTCCGTTGTAGAGTAATTTAAATCTGTTTGTGCACTTTTCAAGTAGTAAGGATTTATAACATCTGACAACGCAATAGATATTTCATTTATTCACTAATCTGTGAATCCTATAAGTCTGTCAATCCAAATAGGTAAATTCGTAATATTTAGAAATGTATTCCGTAGTTAAGCCGTGTTTCTCATGTTGCGTGGAAAAATATTTAATATTCATTTGCTCCTAACTGGTTCCCAGATCTGTAGCAGTTGTGTCGGTTCGAGGAATCAAACTCATCGAAGTACCTGATTAAACCATGATTAAAATATAATGCACGAATACATTCCTTGCTAAAATATAATGTTGGGCTTTAGAATATCCCCAGGTTGTTATTTTTAGCATAATTAGTATGTACTATTTTATCTTTTGCATTTATTTTATTTGCTTTTTATCAATATTACTGTAATTTTCAATTTTGTTATTATCATGGTATGCCTGTTTTGCATTCCAACATATACTTTTACTGGTATTTCTTTGAAAATTTTATTTTGTGGACAAATTTCAATTTGAAGGCTAAAACGGTACGAATTCTTTTCTTATAAAATTAATAAAATTTAAAAGACATATTTTTGTATACAAAAAAAAAATTAATACTTCATTTTATTTATTTATTTATTTATTTATTTCCCCCATATGTTTCTGTAAAATGTCCAAAATTAGGTTTAGTACATTTTTTTGTAAATCTCTGTTTCTGTTAACACCCTACTTGTTCTTCGGTAAAAGCATTTTATATAATTTTTAAATTTAAAAAGATACGCTGAAAACTATTAACAATTATTTAACAACTTACTGTTAAGGTGTTTTACTGTAAGTATAAAATAATTAATGTTGTTTATTTTTTTATTCATTCATTGGTGTCTTACGTTTTGTCATTTTGTAAGTTAATCGTATTTTTTGTATTATACATTAATAATAGCTTGTTTTTGTATCTGTATACGAACGTTTGTACAACAAATGGTAAATCGCTCAATGGGTTTATTTTATGTTCAGTTCATATTATACTATGTCTCCATTTACTACCATAATATCGGTGTCTCCGTATCACATTTTCTTTACTAATTAATACATAAATTACATCGTGCTAAGAATATTTCAATTGAGCAGTTTTCTATAATACCTACCTACTAATTTAGACAATATTGCAATACTCTATTGTAAAATAGGTAAAGCAGGTACATAATATAGTAAATAAACGTTTCAAATAATTATTGTTACCATTTATATCTTCTGTAATATTTTGAGTTTGACCTATAAATTCGCCATCATATATGAGTTATGCCTGCCTACTAGTGATTATCATAAAAATTACGATACATAACTGATAATAGCTGATAAAGATATTTACTATAGAGGGTCGTATTAAGGTTCGTTTGCCCTATGACAATATTCACACCGAAGTAGAAAAACATCCGATACAATTGGCAAGAGAGTATTACGAATTTAGGAGAACCCGTATTTTCTTTTTTTTGGACAGAAAGTGAACTTATGTAGGACTTTTTCCATGCTCACTCATAGGTACATACTCCTATAAACATTATGTATTTATTACTTTAAATTATTTGACAATCTATATTACAGTAAATAGTAAATTTGTCAAAAATTGACACATTCAAAGTACATGGCAGGCAAAATTATTCCATTTTTGAGCTGCCAATCATTTGTTATATACATTATACATATTATATATATACTAAAAAAACGTTACTACATTATATCGTTGTTATTATAAATTAAAAGATTTTTCTATCTAGTTTGTGAAGTTTGATGTTTATGTATAAGTGTATATTATTATTTTACTTTTATTACTTGTATAAAAAATTTAAAATTTAAAATAGATGATATAATATTTATTATATTATATTTTACGTGTTTAATGTTCTGTCTTCTTTGACTGACATGTATTTTTCTTCTTTTTATATTTTATGTGTACAATATTTAAAAAAATAAATGTCTGTAAAATTGTTAACTAAAAAAGTTGTTTTTCGTTCATTTTTCTTCGAAAACTCTTTCATCTTTATATAATAATACAATTATAATACTTGTTAAAGTGTTGTGTATTCATAATAATTTATAGGTATAATTACCATAATATAATATTGTGCATATGCTCGGCGTGGTGTTAGTATAACATCAAATATACCTCCCAATGTGTATTTCCGACGTTAAATATGATGGCACGTCGTATCGTTGTCAACAGTGGCACTATGGTGATAAATGTAGGTAGTTGTCAATAATTGTCATGGTTATGTTCGATCGCCGTTTTAGAATCACGCATAATACAAGTAAACGGTATATAATACTCGTATTATATTATTTTTATGAAGACGCCTTGGCTTCGGAGCTCACTATTTTGGAATAGCGCACAGTTCATGACCGGTGACTATAATAATACTCTCATCGCTCATACATATTTCACGTACGATGAACAAATGCAAACCGCGCCGTATCAATCTTAACGATTTGTCGTATTTATGGGTGTTTAAAAATTGGGTCATATTTTCAGTTATAATTTTAGGCTATTTAAGATATACACTTAGCTATGTCTTATAAATTATGAACAGGTATAAGTAATAGCCATTTAGGGTGTCCAGTCAATATTATAGTTTATTTATAAAAATATGTGGTGTATGATAATAATCTGATACTAACTAGTTGTGCGTATAA
The DNA here is from genome assembly GCA_008528875.1 of Aulacorthum solani. NCBI lineage: Eukaryota > Metazoa > Arthropoda > Insecta > Hemiptera > Aphididae > Aulacorthum > Aulacorthum solani. Next base: position 16,754 of record PVMI01079756.1, read on the forward strand.
CTCATTCGTCAAAACATCACGAAAAACACTGCATATAATATTATAATATTATTTTAATACAATGTGTTAGCTGAGATAAAAAAGGTAAGTATATTCATGGTTTATTAGTTATTATATTACTTACTATATCTATTGGCGTTCGGGCATTACGCAAATAGGACACTCATTATAGCTGCAATAGCAACAGTGGAATGCGCGGTAAACAAGAAAAAGTCTACGGTTCGGAAACCATCGCACATTGCAGCAACGTTAATAGAATATAAACTTCGGTTGAACGAATAAGACCTTGAAGACCTTTGATCCCTGACATCTAAATTTATAATACAATGGTCGAGTAAAGTTAATGAAACGGACACGTCTCGTCGCAATTATCATATATCTACGGGCATGCTCAAAGACTGGACTTACAATAATATTATACTTCTTATAATTTCCAATTTTTAAATTGATTATTATTATCTTCTAATCGGATGTTACAAAAAAAATACTATCATGGAAATAAACGCGGCCATACTACGATTTGTTTAAGTATATTACATTTTAATATTACATTTTTATGCATATATAGGTATTATATAGTAAATGCATCGTTGTATAACATTCAAAATTATAATGGAAAAATATTTTTGAAAGTTGCAGGTGGGCATTAGAGGTAGATAATGGTACTCCAATTGTTTTATAATACTATAAATTATTTATATATCATTAATAAGTTAAGACATAATGTATTTTTAACACTTACGTCAGTTGTGTTTTACTATAAAATAGTTTTAGTAGATATCATTATTGATAAAAACATGAGTATATTGTATATCAATCTAATTAAAGCTTGGGAAACAAAATATTCTAATTAAAAAAAATACTCTACATTAAAAATCATCTGGTGTACCTATAAAAATAATACATTATCCAAAGATAAAAACTGTGTTTACAATATAATGAAATTGTTTTTAACTATAAATAAATTCATAAGTACCTACTTATATACTTAGGTATTTAATTTATAATATTTAAGTTATATTCACGTTGACAGTAGATAGTGTAGCAGTGGTCAGTATTTATTTAGTTTTTCTAAATTATATGTTAATGTTGTGCTTTCTTATTTTGTATCATACAACAAATCTCTTTAATTCATCAACAATTGTCAGACTCTTAAAAACTCCGCATGAATACTATTACAGTACCTATAACTCCAGATGCTCATCTTAACATAGTCACGCGCGTTTATATTATATATTAAAATTCTGTAGTAGGTACATATTCAAAAATTATCCATAACGTATACTTTTTGCATTTGAAAGACGCAAACTGTTTAAAAAAATTAAATTAGAAAGCTTTGAAGTAAAATTATAACTATATATCTGATAAGATTATTGCACTCGAATTATTTAATTGACATATAATTGATGTGAAAATAAAGATAGTTTTTTTTTATAATCAACTTAATTGTATAACTGATTATATAGTGAGTAGTGACCCAATTTTACAGACAATAGACATCGTTTTTTAAAATATATAAGCTGTCAAACCTTATCATTAAATCATCTGTTATACCTATATATTGATAATATATGTCAATGTCAAAAATGTCATAGGTACCTACCAACTTTTAAATGGTGAACATAGCTTAAACCTTAACTATTAACGAAATTAAAGTTTGTTTACATTATCTAAACTTAAATCTATACAATAACTATAAATCATAATATATATTATAGTAAGTTTTTTTATAAATTACTATATAATAAGTATTTTAAAATATTCAGGTTTTTATAATTTTCTTCTCCGATATCTCTATTTTATGGAACGTTTTTAAAATTGCAAGTACTTAGGTACTAAGTGAATTTATTCATAGAATTTACATATGTCTTATGGGTACCTACCACCTACCTAAAAAATTTCGAAATTTATTAAATGTAATATAGAAACAATAATAATTATTATTATTATTGTTATTATAATGCAATTTCTGTTATAATAATTGCGTTACAATTTCAAATCGAAGGAACTAAAAAAACAAACAAAAAAAAAAACCACACTTCGTTGTAAAATCAATACATTCATGGTTTCGTTCAGAATCTTAAACTAAAAAAAAAAATAGCTTAAGTATATATTGTGTTCATCTCATTCTTGAATTATTGAGAAATTACCTCTTTAAAGTACAATGATGGTAGATTTGTAAGCTACTTAACTACCTATAATATACATAAATGTACTTAAACAACTTGTGGAATAATACTTTTGCTTGAAAAAAACATTATTGTATAAATGTATGACCTTTATTTAAATTCTAAAAAGTGTTTGTATAAATGTATCACGTATGATTTATGTACTGTTGTCAGTTTTGGAATTCATTTTTAATAATTAAAAATGTAGTACCTACTTTATAATATTATAACAATCAACATTTTTAATTTTGTCGAGAATATTGAATAGTTTTATTGAAATCTATATTTTATCAGTTATGAATTTATGACACATGCAAAAAATGCGTAAGTCTACGAGAACATCACACACCCGCATATCATTTAATACACAAATCTATTATTATAATTAAACTCGTACTACTATTGTATTAATTTATGAGTTTATGACTAATACATTACTACTAATATACATTTTCAAAACCCTCCCCCCCCCCAAAAAAAAATAGCTTAGATAAAAAAATTTCATGTGATGATAGAGAGGACACTTTAATTGTATATTTATACTGTATAGACACATTCTTATTATAGCTGGTCAGTATATAATAAAAAATATAAATTTAAATTATATTTTTTAATACGACTTGACTAATAAAGTGATAAAAAGTTGAATGTACCTACTTTAATAATCAGATATAAAATTTAAAAACATTTATTACATTATTTGTTTCACATCATATTTTTTATAGTTCAAAAATAAATTGTATTCAAGAATAGACAAAAATGTATGCAACAAACTATGATCGGCAATTAGTAATACTAGATAGTGAAAAATATTATAATGAAATAATATTAATTTATAAAGTATTATGATTTAAGTGTAATAGATTTTATAGACACTAGAATGCAAACAAAATATGTGATGTTCAATACGAGTATTTGAAATTATAGTCTGTCGAGCTGGTTGCTTTGATTTTATATACTACCTGAGGAGTGAGGACATTGTACGGTCAAGATAATAATCGTAAATTTTATGCTTCTCGATGTAAACGTCTCGTTTCCGGTGTTTAAAAATAATTCCAAAAATGAACGTCCATTAAAAAGGTAAAAAAAACAACTCGCGACTTCTTTTCGGTGTGTTTGCTCATTATCGACTGCCCAAGAGGTGTCTGAACGATTACAATATGTGTTCACACATACGTACAGACACACACACGCACACACCGATATTCTTTATTTCTCTTTTTACACATACGGGGGCCACATCGAAGGCGTAACAGGAGAAGTGTTAGACCAACACATGATAGCTGAACAAACAACAGTTTATCACCATCCTGTGTACCGAGTGCTACTGAATATGCTAATGAAGAATTGTTCGGCCACAGATTCTTGTAGTGTTGTTTATTTATTTATTTTTTCAATTTATCTCGAAATTCCAACATACGTATACAAGGCGTTGTAGACATTCTTGCTAGGAGTGTATAAAAAAAATTGTAAATATCGGCACATTAATTATGGATTTTGAATAATAATCGTTATACAGATATAATGTTTTTTTAAATAGTACTTGAATCACTAACTTTACACTTAATGATATTAATTTAGAATAAATGTTGATAATTTAACTAATTTAAATTTTTAACCCTGAAAAAAATACAAAAAAAATCTGTGATAAACTGATTTTTTTGTTATAATTTATTTAAAAACAAATAACTGTAGAGATTTAAATTATTCACCAAACGCTTATACTAGTTATTTCTAGACGTATATATTATAGTTTTTACTCTTTTTGTGCTATACAATATAGACATTTTTTATTTTCTCCTCAATTTAGATTTTTTTTTCAATTTAAGCATGTTGAAATCTTTAGTTGTCTCACAAATAAAAAAATACAATGTCACATTTTTTTATAAGCGTCAAAAGTTCAAATTTTTACAAAATTCTTTAAACCCATGCTAATTTGCAAACTATTTTGTAGTTATAATAAATGCATAAAAGTTTTAATTCTAATGCCTATAACTTAAAAATGCAATACAAGGATTCTCGTAAATTTTACTCACTTACAGAATTTAAAAATGTATAGAGTTAAGATACATTAATTTCTTATGATCATTAGTGAGTTATACTTGATTGCTCACACTTCATATTACATATTAGTTTAGTTGATTCGTATATTATGGAGAATGTACTTAGAAATATTATATGGTGAGGTGGTGATGATAGTACGAAGGGATTGTGTCATTTGGAGGAACACATGTATTTTATTGGTACCTATTTGAGATTTTTACCTAATCATTTCAAATGCCGACTGACAACCGCACTAATTATTGTTACCCCGATCATGGTAGATATAGGTAGCGTGTGGAAGGATAGAGCGAGAAGGAACGAGAAAGTGAGTGAGTAAGAGATGCAAAAATAATAGTCGTCTGCATCGTATAGTTAAGTCGCCTGGTTTGTGCGGGTCATTACTCATCAAGAAAGAAATAAAAGGTCGTGGTGCCGTTATGCTGAGTGTGTTAGCAATACACGCCACTGGTAGAAGTATTAATAGTAATAATAATAATTAAAATAAAAAGTCCACTTTCAGTCGAGATTTTTATAGCACCTCTGTACCTTGTCTATACGCAACATTTTGTATGTATCCGCCTATAGACATCACTGGGAATGTGTGTGAGCGCGAGTATACAAGGGGGAAAACATGCAACTCCATTAGCATTAATTTACCATAAAACCCGATCCAGATACGTCCGGTCAATTTGTAGTACTTCGCCTAAGGATAAACTATCCCCACCAATTTAGTCCTCCTTGAACCGAACATAATATTATGCCCTCTCCTCGTGTTGGCGACAGATTTGCAATTACCTGTACTGCGAGGTATATAATGTGTGTTTATGTGTGTATGTGCACTCTCGATCATTGTATAATGTGTGCATAAAGTATATTTAATATTAGTGTTCATGTTATCCTCAAAGTGTTAATATAGGCATTCTAGACAAATTATAGACGTTACATAAAATTCCTTGTATACTATTTGACAATGCACTAAATTTTAAAGTTTTATTCCATACAATTACTAGGATTTCTAGGTATAGAATACCAATACAAATAAACAATTCTATGTTAGGTAAGGTATAAAAATTTGGATTTCATGTAATCAAAATATTATATTTATATTTAAATATGTATAATATTCAATTATATTAGGTACTTACATTCAATAGTATTCATTCAATAGACATTTTTCCCCGATCCATTTTTTGGTCACGGACATCCCTTCCCCCGTAGTAATTTTTAAGTTTATTATTTAATATTAAATTATTTTTTGTCTAATGTCCAATTTTGTTCAAAGACATAACTCCAAATATTTTCATTAATTATTAATTATATTTTATTAAAAAAATCTTAAGGTGTTATATTTATTTGAAAAAATGTATTTACTTATTTTTGTTTAAACATTAATTTTTTGTGTCAAATAGATGTTATGTATATGATTGATGATTTGAGGGGCCATCGCAACACGGGTCACATATATTACAACGATTCTGAAGTAAATGATGGCAATTTTCGATCGTTATTAAGATTTAAAGCGCAAACGTATTATACATTGAAAAACCATCTACAAAATTCGACTACATTTGCTTCTTATACAAGTCCTAATATTCAAAATACATTAATACAAATATGTCCGGAATTAATTCAAGAAAATAGAATATCAAAAATCAAAGCATCAAAGTATTTTTCAGATTTAGTGGATGAAACTCAAGATATTTCCCGCTTGGAACAAATGTCGATTTCGTTATGTTCATATGTAAACATATTATATTTGCAAGACTACCTTGAAAAAAAGATTTTACATTATAAAAATACATATTGTTAAATACCTATTATAAAAATTTTTTTTAATAATTAGATACGAATTTTATGAGAAATAAATAGTATCTACTATAATTGAAATTGTGTAAACTTCTTGTTAGGCTATAGGTTAGGTTAAATTATATAAGTACCAAAATGTACAACCGACCCTCCCCCCAAAAAAAATAATATATATATATATATATTTTTTTTTTTTTTTACCCCCCAAAGACCATCAACCACAAAAAAAATTAAAAAAAATATTAATTTTAATTTAATTTTTTAAAA
>PVMI01079763.1:0-14657 GCA_008528875.1 Aulacorthum solani
GAGGCATTGGAATTACTTTGACTGCCTAAGCGTTAATATTTTAATGATACCCAAACCTGTTGATTTATTGTTTGATATTATAATATATTTGGTATAATACATGATAGTTATTGTTGGAGTAATAACTCGTTTATAACGTTTGTAAAAAAAAATGTTTCTAACATGCTTAATAATGAGGTTTTCAAAGTCTAACAATAGTGTTCACATCAACTCAATAATTATCGAGAAGGCTGCTGATTTTAGTCTCAGTTTGTTAGGAAAAAAATCCCACAGGTTATCTTTGTAAATAATAGAACATAATATTATAAATTGTCAGTGAGTTCCATACAGGTGATAAATGCATTGAACTATTAATATAATTATTTTTCAACACTTGGTTGTCCAAAAGTTAAATGTATATAGATTTCTGAGAAACACATTAAACTGAATGAGATGCTGCAAGTACATTGTAAATTCACAATAAAATATAATCTTATAGGTATCAATCACATTAAGTATTACCTACGTAAAAGTTTATAAGAGTTATAAGTAAACATTTTGAACATGAACAAAACATATTATTATAAAATATATATAATATGTATTTATATTTATAGTTTACTGTAATTAATAAAAAATATATTAACGACATGACATATTTCGTTTTATTATGATTTCCGTTTTTAAAATATATCCCTTAGTTGAATTTATTACAAGGAGAAATATGAATTTCGAAATAATTTTTTTAAAACCCAATAAGTGCATAGTTATTGTATATATTTATTTGAATCTCGTAATGAAATAAATAAATAACTTTGATGAGTATAAACAAAAATAACGTACTTAATTTGTAAGAATTTGAGACACAAATACATTATAAAATATTATTAACGAGATAAAAAAATATTGTTTATGATAACAAATATAATAAATCATAAATTTAAAAAGACTAGAAATATATATTTGTTTCCTTCCGCAAATTTATCTTTACTTTACATTCGACGTTCGTAGATATTTGTGGTCTAGTGGTGCGCCGTTCAAATTGTATTGTTTTTTATTTTTATATATTTTTATTATCTGTGATCACGTTTTGGAGTACTAAAAAATTAGATTCACCTAACATTTTGCCTTTTAACTATGAGTTTATTGAAACTCTGAACATCGAAATTTATAAAAACAGTCAAAGACTATATTTCAACTGATAAAATTTGTTTGTACTACTTGAAGTGTATAATATGCTGATACAAAATTCTGTTTTTAAATGAGATTCGCCTGATATTTACTGTGATATTATTAAGTGGATTATTTATTTGAAAATGTTGAGGTACCTAATTCAAAATTTGAACGAGTTGTTTTTATACTAAGAAATCAACTAGTTACTCCATACTAGTTACTAGTTAGTCCATTCAAATGGTTTTTCTATAGTATACATTTTTTATGAAATATTAAAATCAGTATTTAACGAATTTGAATCATTTTTACAAATTATTAATGTTAGTAAATTAATATGAATAAGTTTGACATTAGACAATGGTGGTTAGAAAGTAAAAGTTTTCATCTAGCAAAAGTATATTTTAGCTTATCTTTACCTAACCCTTTATTCCTAAATATACTAGCTGTTTATATAATCTTTAATCACATTGTTTAAAGAGACGTAGGTACATTTTTGTAATAATAATATGCTATATATTTGATGTTATTGGAAAATATTAATTCAGCATACAGAGTAACGTTTAATAGAAAAATAAATTACTAGGTACTTAATCTTAATAAAATAAAATTATAAAAATATCCTTAAAGCAGTAGTTGACAATTGTTTCTAGTTGGAATCGTTTTTCCTATTCAATGATTCATCAGTTATCACTTATTACTGAATTAAAATTTAAGTGATTAATACATTAATAAATTAATGTAAATAAAATCAATAAATTTGGCCTATACTCAATTTACTATACAAAGTGACTTCTCTGGTTTTTTTCAACTAGTATATAATTCCATATGTGGTAATATTTATAAATTATGATATCTTATAGTAAATTTACTGAAGCCATGTATCTACAGCAAAGATTTCCAAATATCATGTTTCCAAACTTACACCATCGTTAAAGTCTCTAAACTATGAACAAGTCCCGTAATATTACTATTTTAAAATTGAGATACATTATGCCAATGGATGTGAAATGTGTCAGGCATGTGTAAAATCAATTTATTGAACTTAGCAGCTTTTTATTTTCATCACGACTTTTATTCGGTTTTGTATCTCTTCAGTTAATGTTGTACTTGTCCTATCGAAAAATATCAATTTTTACTTAAAATTATTTTGTTCTTAACTTACTATACTAACTTACTTAACTCTCTCTTAAATCATTTATTTTTTAAGCAAACTTCTCACACAATGTCTCTACATGACTAATTAATAATGAATTGGTTTCCCTGTTTTTATCTTACTAAAAAACATAACATTATTTTATGTTTATTTCTTTGTTTTTATTTGAACATTTTTAGACAATATTTTTGTCGAAAATAAACTTTATATTGATATCATATTAGATATTAGGTTATAGAATGATTCACAGATAATATATATTAGTGAATATATTATTATTTAAATGCCTATTACAATATTATATAAATAAAATAAGATACACATACCTATAACATATATTTTAAAAGATTGATTTTAAATACATAATATAGTACCTAAGTACCAACGCCCTCGTATTAACATAATATATTAACCATTCCTTTTATTACACCATTTATATAATACTTAAACATTAGAATATTGCCACTATTATAGCAAGCTTACAATTATCGTTAAAATAATTTAATATTATGTTATGTTTGAAATATTAGGTATGAAACATGAATATTATTTTACAGTGTTTTTAATGTGTTTTGGTCCAATCGCCAAAATACTTATACAATAATATATATTTTAAGTATTACATAAAATATAAAATTGTTTGTACAACAAATTAAATTTATTCCATGTTCAATAGTTATAGTACCTATATGTTACCTATACTATTAATATTGAGAACAATTGTATTTAAGTATAACAATATCATATATTTTTCTTGTTTGATTAAATATTTATGAAGCATACCAAATTTTAACTATTATTCTACGAGGTGAAAAGGAAAAGTGTATGATTCGAAAAACAAAAATAGTTTTTAGGTATTCTAATAAATAACTTAAATAACAGTAGGCACTTGTACTTCATACATATATATATATAATTATATTTATCAATGTGAAATAAATCATTCATATGAACATATTATTATAAAACTAATAACTACAATATACTCTGACACACATGTGTTCTTTTTATACGAGTATGAATGTATTGTCGGAATACATATTAGTATTTTCAATTTTCTTTTAACAATTAGGGTACACAGTACTATAACACTCATGCATTATAATTTATTTTTTTACTGGTGTAAGTCAGACAATACTGTCGCGTGTCTAGACCAGGGAAGACAACTATCTAGATCATTTTCATCATCTCCACTACGGTAGAAAATGTAATTAAATTGAATGTATTTTTAACGATTTAATCAAATGAAAGTAGGTAGAGTGCCACTGATGTCACTATGCACATGGAATTTAAAACTTGACTTCTGGTATTCCGTTAAACGTTAGTCCATAAATTACACATTGTATGTAGTTATTGGCCAGTTGATGAATTTTTTTTTTATAAATTAAAATACAACATTTATACACTACTATAGTATCTACCTAATGATATAAATATTAACTATATAACGATAAATTTTACAAAATATCTGAGATTAAAATCAGCCTGCAATGTACACATGAAACTACCCTAAATTATTGATTTTTAAATTCTGTGAATGTAAAAAATATAGAGTAGAAAAATCCCGAAACGAAATAACTTAAAAAATAATCATTATGTGACCCTAAAACGAAAAGAGAACTCCAATCCACCAATAATAATTATATGCACATATTTAAAGTTTTAAAATACGATTGTATAGTCATCGCCGTAAAAAATCTATTTGGAAAAAGTGCGTCCAGAAAAAAAATGAGAGTTAATAATACTATTCGTCTAAACGTTGTTAGTGATGTACAGTTGAAAAGAAATGACAACGATTATCATCGTAGACTATTTGAAAACGAAAACAAACTTTTTCACATTTTAAAATAGTTTTAATAAAAAAGAAACTGACTGCAGGTCGTGTTCTCATTATTCAATATCAAATCGCTACGAAAAAAACACTAAAAGGACATTTGGTGCCGTCGAGTCGAAAAACTGACACTGTATTATGCACCTACATCTTTCGTTTGCAATTCACATTTGTTTCATTATTGAGGCATAATAGGAACCTTAAATCACACGCAATTAGGTATAACCCTAGTTTGAAAAAGAAAACAAAATTAAATACAATTTGTGTAGAAAACAAAAAAAATGAAATTCGTTGGTCAAATAATTATGTAATAATTCTTTTTTCATCGTACCCATATTTTTAGGCACACATAGTAGTGGATTTTGATTTAAGCCACCTAACCATTCATTGTGCTCTCCCCCCCCCAAAAAAAAACCTTATGATTTTCACACCGCATTGGAACGTATTATGCAAAAATTGTCATCTCTACATCAAAATCTTCAGCCATATTAAGTTTAATGACCGTTTCCAAAATCATTGTGCACCCTGTATATCTAGTATTATTGGTACATACGAAAGTTATGCATATAATAATAGTGCTTACACATCCGGACCATGTGATGATGCGAATGTGAACATACGAACCGATGTACCGGAACGGTCGGATTCCGCGAGAGGGCCAAATACGAGAATGCAGTGGTCGTGTTTGCGGGCGATACCATTACAATGCCACATAAACGCCGAGCGTGTGCATATCATTTATAAACATAATAATATGTGATATGGCCATTTATAAATATATAACACTATTGTCACTGTATATAGGTATAATATACATTGTCGATTGTATATATAATATATATTATTATCATTGTATGGACGTATAATAGAACCGTGTGTCTTTCGGTGCTGAATAATATAATATGTGTGTGTAAAAGTATTCAAGGAAAAGAAATGATGACGATTGTCCGTTCGTTTCGTAGCGCGCGTCTGCTTTGACAACCCTATGGAAACGCTATAATAGAGAATAGATCCACGACGAATAACAATATCATGCATACTCGGTGTAACAATTTTTTATCCTGCAGTGTGGTTTTGAGAGCTAAAAAGTATACGAATTGGAAATTATTAATCATTATGTTATGTATCAATATATGTCAGAGTTAGAACGCTTTTAGGTACAGGCAAAATAGAACCCTGTTAAAGTTACGTACACTAGATACTATGGAGTAATCACATTGCGACGGAAAAACGATTCTTAGTGGAGTTCGTTTCATAAAAACTGTATGTTCCCAGTACCATTGACCAAGTACCAACTATTTATTATTTTTATGTATAATATTTTTCACTAGTAGTCCGGTCTTTCTGTTACATCTTGTTTAATATGTTTCAAAATCTACAGTTTCAAATGAAAAAACAAATCTCCTCATCACATTTCCAAATAATAGCCGTTTTAGAATTATTTGAATAAAGGTCTCGGCTTTTTCGACAAATTAAATAAAAAAATATTTAATATAAGCAAAAATATGATTCTGGAGGCGCCGGGCATCGATCCCGGTACCTCTCGCATGCTAAGCGAGCGCTCTACCATCTGAGCTACGCCCCCCGATGAATGTAATGGACCAGATGTTGTGTATTTGAGAGAATAAATAAATCAGGTTATTGCATTGCAAACAACACCTGCAGCTGAGCAGCGTATTGCAGCATAGGTTCTATTCTACCGGTTCAGCGCTATACCGATTTAATTTCGAGCACGATATGTTTTTGCTCGACGATCAGCCATTTTTGCGTTTAACTGGGTTTTTATGACGCGTGAACTCACGTACATTATACAATACACTACCGTGCGTAAATATAACTTATGGCTTGCCCTGTACAGTGGTGAGAGATCTCAACCACCATGCGACGAGAAGTGAAAAAATAAGGAGACTATACGGATTACAAAGGGATGATTTCCGAGGAGAGAATATGGTGCGGCGGTCGCCGGGGGTGGAGCTACACAATACAACATGTGTATTACCATGTGTATTATAGACGGGGTGTGTGCAACGTGCTACTGCCCTGCAAAATTGGCACATAATATAATACATATGTATTCCTGTATTATTAATACTATTATTATACATAATAATTGAGTGTTGTGTTTAAGTTGTCGGTTAGGTTATTTTTCGGAAACAGAAGAAATTTTAGACCCTATTTGTACCCAAAAATATTATGTGAATACATAGTATTGTTGTTAAGCATTAGTATCTTAAAACATTTTAATAACTGAGTATCTACTCTATTGAATTTTTAATAATGAAAAATATTTAAAATACATTTCAATCATATTTATTTTTTGTAAACAATACTTTTATATTCTCTAATTAATGTAATATCCTTCAATTAACACACCAGAACATTTTTTCGGTAAACCTAAATAAACATATATTTTTGTAATATTTATAATAATAATACCTGCTGTTGAAATTAATATTTATTAAAATATCATACGATAACAAAAAGTAAAAACACGTTGCACACCTAGGAATTTGTAATCGATCATATCCAATGTATTTTATAAAATCGAATAAATTCAAATGCTCAAAATATTAGATGATGAAAATTTGTTTTTCATAAATATTGACACTGTGATCATTAAATTAAATCATCCCACTGAACTCATCGGAGGTACGTTAATTGTTGCCAGCTGCTGCTGCTTCGTCACACTAAAAAAGCGAACTGTTTGTGTGGGTCTCCGGTTCAGCGTGTTTTTTACTGTACCTACATAATAATATATATACAAATGTATAATGATATTATCATTATACAAACAAAGTATTAGGATTTGCGTCCGGTCAAACACATATCATCAGCAGCGGGCTTTCTCCGGCCTATCATTATTAATTGTATTATTATTTTATTTTATCATAGATTAATGTGACGAGTTGCAACGTTTTGTTTCGTTTTGAATTTTATTTTTTTGTTCACCATTCATATATTCAGATATAACAGTATAAGCGATAATACAATATATTATGGTTTCAAGCATCGGTCGGCGTCCCTAGCTCCCGGATGGGTGACCACCTGGGTTTTTATTGAAGAATCCTTGTCCCATGTACGCGTGTTCCAAAACAACTGTAATTCAACCCACAATAACAACCTTCTAAGAAACTTCAGATTTTCAAAACTTAACTCAAGAATGAAAAAAAAATTATGGTTAACGAATCACGCTGGTATTGTATTGGACGCGATCGGGATTAAAACAATTTTATTATTCGTAATTATTATTCCCCCGTCGATTACTATACCTTAAATTGTTCAAAGACACGTAGGTATAATAGTGTCTAATCTTCAGACATGGACGATAATTAACCGTGATAAATATATTAATACAACGTTAAAATCGGATACAATTAATATCATTAAAATATGGACAGTCACCGTATACGTATATGATTATCCCAACGTCACGAGTATATGATTTAATACTATATTTTTTAAATAATAGGTCTCTTATACTTCGGTACTTAATACTTATGCTCTATTGAATATAAATTATGTTGTACAATATTAAAAAAATTATTCATTAGCTCTAATAAAATTCAAATGTGCGTTTCTACAGTTTAAAAAAAAGAAAAGACTATTTGGAAGGAACTAAATCCCGAAAAGTAATCAAGTTATCGTGTTCGGCGCTACAATATCTCGAAAATAATTTTGAGTTTCACTATTGATTACCACCGTATTCATGACCCTACTTTTTTTCTTTTACGAAAATTTATGTACTCAGTGGTCTAATAGATTGAAACATTACCTGTGCAGTAGTGTTTAGTATACTAATCTTTTTAACACAGCTGCGGGTTAGTAGGTTACGTCTTATCGATACATCCGTTACCTATATTATATTTTTGAAAATACCACTGTAATGTTTGATGGATTTACCAAGTCATAATAATGGGTGTTTTATGGAGTATGTGGTCATTTTGTTTTCATTGAAAATCATTAAATGTAACTCGTTCGCCATAACTCTCGCATCGTTCCTATTTGTTTGATGGAAGAGCAATTATTGCCAGAACTACTAAAATAATCGCTATAAATCATTTTAAGTTATAATCTAATGCGATTAAGCAAAGGACTGCAAATTTAAAAATACAATTTTCACTCAGTATTACTATAAATTATTATTGATTAATCAAACAAACTATATACCTACATTATATAAGTACTAGTTACTGATATAATGATGGCTATGTCGAGTTATATGAATAATATTTTATATATTTTTATAATGTGTCTAAAAATTATAACGAACCAACAACAAATTCAAATTCGTTAACATTTCCGAACAGTTGAAAAATATTATTGAAACAATGAAAACTTTCGTCATTTTAGATTTGCGAACACAGTTACAAGCCAATTATTAATATACATAATTTGTTCATACTTTATAATGTTATAAAATTAACGATTACAGAGTTTACGTACTTGAATATTGAAGTTTTTTTTTCATATTGATTTAGAGTAGAGTTTAGATAGAGTATTAACAATATCAGTAAAACATATTATTGGTTAATACAATTTATGAACACATTTTATGTTTTTCAATATGAATTGAAATAGTTCCTATAATAATATGAAATAAAATGATATCATCTCAGATAACTTGCTCTGAGATGACAGAGTGAAGTACTCTCAAATACATATGTGTTCAACCTCTTTTTTACTTCAAATAATCTTTTAAAAATCAATTTCGTTTTTATTGTTTTTGTAAATATCCAAGTACGTTCACCCAGCTGTATGTTTTTGAGTTGCTCGCGCTGATCAATAATAGCGTGTCGAACATAATATTTGCATTTTGCGGATCAGTTTTGGTCGATTTACTCTAAATTTCATTGCTATGCGAGCACCTAGAAACCATGAACAGTATAATATTGTAATATTTTCCCAATAATATTACGGTGACTGGTCGGCGGCGCGCGATAATAACGGTGTATTGTAGTGATTCCCAATTAAATTTCTACACAACGAGTGTTATAGTTGTAGTCATACAACTGGCGTCCAGAACACCATTTTCCGATTGTCCATTTCAGATCAAACGGATTTCGTGTTATATTGCGGCGATATAGATATAGATATCAGCAGTTTATAAAATATTGAATCCGACGAATAA
This sequence comes from Aulacorthum solani, assembly GCA_008528875.1. NCBI lineage: Eukaryota > Metazoa > Arthropoda > Insecta > Hemiptera > Aphididae > Aulacorthum > Aulacorthum solani. The sequence goes on from PVMI01079763.1 coordinate 9,265, forward strand.
CGCGGACCGATTTGCATGCCTCAACTGCACCAGCAGCAGCGTTACATATTACGATTAGGTATAATGTACGCCTATAAATTATAATATAACGACGACCGTTAGTTATCGATCGGCCATAATGTTCATATAATATAACGATAATAATAAAAATAGTAATATCATAGTAGGTCTAAGTATTATGTTCGAGTAGAAAGTATTTCTAATCAACTCCGAGGCAGGCACCTAATCTCGTCGGTACACCGTTTATGGCACGTATAATATAAAATTATGTTTTCGGACTTTCGGTTTGCATTTGTATTATTCGCGAATATTCTCACCGGAAGAAATTTCTTCGGTATACGCATATATTTCTACTAACAATACGTCATGTGCACTTAGGCGTAGGTACTTACTCGCGTCTCTTCTTCTTTATCCGGGTGTCATTGTGCGAAATCGTTTTCGGTATATTATTCGACGGAATAATATAATAATAATAATAATAATTCGCATTTACGATAAATATTTTATATAATTTGATAAATATTACAATGTACCTTGTTGTATACAACTGCTCGCGGTTTCGCATAGAAAAACATAAACAAGGTGCCCAGTGTAATATAATATTATAATTTATAACAATATTATATTGTACACCTGCTCAGAGAAATCACCTGCGATTATAATAATATTTTTATTCGTACTTAGACCTACAGTACTTCTTAATCGTTTTGTCGCTGCACACGTGAGAATAAAATTCTCACATGTTGTTGTACAGAGGATAGTTGTATTATGTATATTGTGTATCGTTTGTCTTTGTCGAAGACTCGTACAACACTGAGTAGTATCTCTTGTTTCGGCGCATGTTCCCAAGAATAAACACAATTCAACGCATAAACACAACATATAATATTATGTTAGGTGTACAGCTATGAATATGCCTATCCACCTATTACAAAAAAACCACACTACCATGCAGGATAGAAAGTGTACAACATCCTTTGGAGTCTACAATATACCTCGATTAAATAGTTCGCGCGTTTATATGCGTAAGGCATACACAACGTACGATCCCAAGAAATTTAATTACGGTTTAATAATAGGTAACGTGTCTAAGTACTAAATGATATATTTATTTTAGGTCATAACTGTTATATTATATTGTATTATTATATTTCCATGTGAAATTTTTGAAAGATTTTTAAACTCATATTTTGTTCTACAATTTTAACCCTGATCAAATTTGCAAAAATAAACCATTATATAATATGTATTGTATATAATATTATTTGCAATATTATTATTATATAGTTATTACCAAAAAGTTGATTATTAATGCAACATAAATCAACATAAATGATAAGCCATTATTAACATATTATATAGTCGTTTCACGTACAGAAACATATAAAATAAAATATCATCGAAATATAAATTACATTATGTTAAAATCCGCAAAATATAGCTTTATTAACTTCCATACAAAACTTAATACACCAAATAGATATTATAAAAAATAAGTCTTATGAATTAACTGTGTGTACTGATAAATATCTAATTTTATCAACAACATATTTTAGTATGGACAGTGGATTTTTATTTTTAAATATCTTTAAATGTTCAACTAATATCCAAGTACCAATATAAAATTAATATTTATTAGTATAAAACTCAATACTTAAATATCGATCAAATATAATATTATGAATATATTTTTTATTCAATGTGTTTCCAAATACAAATATCTAATAATGTATGTGGTCACTCACATAATATCAATCTACAGATATATTATGAATATCTGTTTACCTCAAATTAATAGATATATTATTCAATTATCTCCCACACATCAATACAATAGCTGTCATCATATACGCTATATTACCCTATAATATTACTAGGCTGTAAACTTGTTTCGACAAAAACGGTAGAAAACAAAACTTTTATGGGGAAATAAAATAAACACTGCAAATACCTCCGTAGCAGAGTAGAAATATTTTTGGGTTGGGTAACAATATTCAGTGCATTCTGATCCCGGAGGACGTGGAAATAAAACAATATAACGAGACAGGAAATCTCTGATCGTGCGGACATCGTCGTCGGTTGATGTTCATCCGAGATAAATTATTATCGTCCATTAATCTGAAATGCGCTAAATGAGAGATTTAAGTGATAGATTTCCTGAATCGTGTACAACTCACTGTACTGTGCTTATTTAATATGCATGATATACACGACAATGACACACATAGTTGTGCCTTTTATATTATGGTTTTAATGATTAATAATATTATTAGTCGTCCACTAGAAAGACTGCACTTTCTGACAAGTTTGTGTGGTTGTGCTTACATAAAGAGATAATATATTGCGATCTCAATATTATGAAAAACAGTTTTTTTTTTTAAATTAAACTTTAATAAATTATTAAAGCTTTCTTCATTTTTTTTTATTTATATTAAAACTTGAATCAATTCAAATAGAATGAAATTATATTACGAAATAGGTATTAATTCAATTTAAAAAAAAAACAGCAAAGATCGTATAAGTTTTTAATTTATTATTTAATTTAAAATAAATTAAATATCAAAATTGAATCGAATAAACAGGTACTTATAATATATATTTAAGTCATATATAATATATACTGATGTAATACGTACAAAACATCATATTATATTATACACTATCGGCATTGTACTGTCATTTTTTTAAAGACAATTCCTTAGTTATGAATTATAATATGTACGCATATGTTAATACTATTATAACAAAGTGAAAAATGATAAAATAAATATCTGTAATGTTTGAGAAATCATTGAATTTGAGAAAAAGCTCTGTTATACTTCTTTACTGCGGTTCACGAATTTCGGTACCTAATATCCGTATGACCAACACTCACGAGACGCGTGAAAGTCTTTTCGTCTACGCGTTATAGAAACGCGTTATCACAAGAAACAATTAATATAATATATCTACTATATAGACGATTATTGGGTAGCCTCAAATTAAGTGAAGATTTATTTCGCGAAAACGGCTAAGTAAGTAGTATATCGGCGTGCGCCCGAGGTGAAATAATAAAATATAATATTACACTCTACTACTCCGGAAACTATTACCCCGCACACACCCCCTTTCCCCCGTGACCCTGCTAAAACAATACCATAATCATCCGTCGTTGTCGTCATCGTCGTCGTATAGACTACTCCGATCGTGAGAGAATAAGAAGAAAGCACGGTGTTAGAGGTCAAGTGCGCGTTCGGAGGGGCACCGCCCAAGAGGGGACCTAGCCAGTGGTTGAGACTCGAGAGCGTTTTCCGCTCCCCGCGACTCGGCGGCGGCAGTATATATACTGAATGCCCGGGAAACCCGGCTATCAGTGACCGTTCCGGCATCGAAGCATCTACAGCTACCATCGGGGAGATTTCGCACACCGTTAACAGTCGAATTCGATATCTTCACGTCTATCCTATATAATATTATTGTTGTAATATAATAGAGGCCGTACTACACGTAGTGCGGTAATTTACGAAATAAATCGATACGACCGGGTCCAGTGACAGTTCGTTTAGAAGAGGTTTGCTGATACTGTATAATGAGTAGGTTTCTTAAGGTTTCGGTGTGCGTGGTGGTGATTTTGGCGTTAGGCGGCCGGTCCAACGCTTTCTGCGGGTTACGACCCGGCGGCAGCGACGAAGGAAGCAGCGTAGACGACTTCATCACTTGCCTCAAGGCCAAAGCGATCGTGACACTGGACCGTATGTCTCGAGACGATTCGTTACCCCTGACCGGATCAGTTACCCTTGTCCACGGGGACTCAACTCACCGCCGACAAAGGTCGGACCCGGGCCCAGTGGTTTCAGAACTTGAACTTCAGTCAAAATCAGACGACTCACTCAACCGCATGATTTACGACAAGGCGGTCGGACTTCTCAGCGGTCGAGTTGTCAAAGTTGGTTTGCCCGAAGTCACCCCAGACCAGTTGAGGACAGCCCTGGAAGAAGGTAAAAATGATTTTTAATAAATAAGTATATTGACCCATAAACATAGGTAATATAAATGTATATTATGTCTATATATAGAAACTATAAACCTTTCTGAATGTCGAAAAAGTATTAACGACTTAAATTTTTATTCTACTACTTTTTGTTCTTTTGTTCGATTGGAATTCACAAATTTCTGTATATCAAAATATTTAACTATGCCTAGATAATTTTTTTCTTAAAAATATCACAATCTTTAAATATTAATTGCATTAACACAAGTAAAATAATTACCCTATACTTACCAGAAATTAAATTAAAATCATTAAAAATTTATTAACTGCATAATATTATAATAGTCTACTAAATATTACACATTAAATAAAAACCACGAAAGACCTCATACATATTAATATAATGCTAAGTAATTATTTTTTTAAAAACCCTAAAAAGTCATCTAAACTACTAAAATACGTATTGCACATTTTTTACATGAGAAAAAATAGATATTGATAACATAAATTAATAAAATATGATAATGTTACAACATGTTTAAAAATATTATGTATAAGAGTCTAGAATATAATATTAGTGAACAGTATAATAAATTAGCAGTTTAATATATTTTGCAATTAGATCCTATAATTATATGTAATAATAAATATTATAATTTATACGGCTGTGTGACAGTCTACGCTTAGGGCCAAGTATAAAAGGTAGATCACGTCTTAATCTGTAGAATTACTAATAGTAATTCAAACTGACAAGTTTTCGTATAAGATGCAATAACTATATAAAAATTAATTTGCATTAAAAATCGAGCACAATATATACGGAATCGATTAAAACAATAATATATTTTTAATTCAAAGACTGCTTATTCTCGTCACTTCATCATTTGCAGCATAGCTATTGTTTCATATTTCAATTCACGTAAATATTATTGTTTTATCATTCAAAATAATTACAATTTTAAATCGTCGGTTCACCATCTCGTGAATCTACAGGGGCCACAATGGAGTGGTAAATAGTAATATTATATAAGGTTAAGGGTAGTTATAATGTGCAGCAGACTGGTTAGCACAGAGTAGTCGGTCTATCGGATCATCCAGCGGCAGCAAATGAACAACTTAAATATTATCGTTTTTGTGCGTCGATCGAACCATACAATTTCGCAGCATGAGTGCCTGTTTGTGCTACATATTTTCACAAACGGGTGGCTGGTGTTTTTCATACGGACGGTACAGTACAATTGACGAGTAGAGATTTTTCAAACATCTAATGCAAATGTATACAAAAAAAAAACCAAACAAATAAAAACCGAAACGGAATTAGTGTACCGTAGACATAATATATTGTATATTATTTATATATATATAAAAATGGTATTGCAACAACATCACACGAGCTATATAGTGTATGTTTGTGTGTGTGTGT
>PVMI01079768.1:0-27894 GCA_008528875.1 Aulacorthum solani
AGGCCATAGGCAATTGCCTATCCTTACTAATGGTAAATATGGCCCTGAACTCACAAGGTGAATATTCATGGTATCCCTACAGGTAGTTATTTTGTTTTTGGGAGTGGAGACTACAGGCAATAAAATACATTTACAGTGACTAAATATGAAAAAGTATAAAAACGATAAGAAGAAAACTAAAAACTTGTCCTATATTTACTTGTATGAAATGCAATTTTCCTTTCCACAAAATCTTAAGTTAATTTTTGTTATTGTGAACTGTAATTTTTTAATTTATATTTGATAAATATAAGGTCCCTCTCCATAGGCGGAAAAATTATAATGGAGCCCGACCAGCTATTTATGGTACTATAGATATAATATAATATACTCGTATTATACGCATTCGAGGTATTCGAAAAATAATTATTTTAATTTTTGGTACCCAATAAGATGATATCATTCAAGTATAATGTGACGCTTTGAAACGTCCTCGATCGGAGAGGTTTGAATGGAGCGGAGTCATCGTTTACATGTAAGTGTATTATTTATTTATTTATTGAAATAATATATTTATAGGGAAGACCCAATTCAATAAAATACGACACTGGGAAATCGCAACCGATTCCTTCACATTTTTACACCCGTTTTAACTTTTAACCTTATATATATATATATATGTATGAGGTACCTATTTGTGTTGGTCGACGGAACTTGATCTGCAGCAGGACGAGTCTATACACATATAGTGAACGATGCAGTCGTCGTCGCCAAAAGGATATTATATAGACTCAGACGGCGTTCCTTGATTTGCGGAGATGCAGCGCTATAGAAAGGTGTGGAAATTGGGGGAGATATAGAGCGAGGCAGACCATATTCGAAAAGCCCCTTTGAACCTTTGGGATCCGTCTAATTCGTAGGCTAAACACACCGTGTGTTTGTGTGTGTGTGTGTGTGTGTGTGTGTGTGCATCTCAAAAGTCAATATAATATGCTTGCAAACGACGGCGCAGGCGGCGGCGGGCTCGTTTCTTAGGGGTCCCGCCACTACCTCGCGTCAAATTACTTTTCTTTCGCTCAGCGCCAAACGCCGTCATGGGGTCGACTTGTGGTGAGACGAGGTGCAGGTGTGCACGTTACAAACAAATATAACTGTATGTATACGCGCTTCACGGGGTCTCGCGATATCGCGTGTACACGATATAACTGCTGCAACATGTACATATAGTATATAATATATACGTATATTACAGGAACAACGTGTAATTATTTTATAATATGTACTATATCGTGCGGGGAGTAATCTATACCAAAATGTCCAAAAATATTGCATTAGACCAGGTACCTACTTACTTAACACATGTACTTGTATGTTATTATACAAAAAAAAATAAATAAAAAAAATAAAAAAAAATGTACACTTAAGAAAAACAATGATGCATTATTACATATAATATTGTATAATATAATACAATATTATGTAATAGTAATTAAGCTAATATTGGGTTTTAATTACATAGCTCTCACAACTACGCAAGTACTTTAACACATATTTTGTCATTGTGCACATATTATTAACATGCTCTAAATAATTGCATGCATAAATGATTTATTTTTGAGTCAACAGGAAAGGAGTGCATGTAAACAGTTAGTTATTTGTTATTATGTTAAGATTATTGGTCTAGACTTGAGTTTGAAAATGTAAGGTGATCATGATATAAACATTCTGAGCGGAGAGTCTCTTTTCTAAGAATACTTTATAGTTTATTTTTCTATTAATATTACCTTCGGTGAATATGAGTTGAACTCATTTTTACCTAGGCTCTAGAGCATTTGATAAATTATTAATTCATTACATCATAATATATAATTGTTATTAAATTTAATTATCAGTCAATATAGCTTACCAAAGAACGAAGTGAATAATTTCGCCATTTAAATAACTTAAAATTAGTCCAAATATATATTGAAAAATAATAAAAAAAATATTCATGGGGCAAAAAAAAATTTCAAATTCTTACTAATGAATAATAATATTTTATTAATTACAACTAAATATCTAAAACGTAATTTCCTCAAAATTCTACGATTATTATAATGTTAATTAAACGAAAATATTAATAAATTATTAAAATGAAACAGTTTGTAATTTTTGGTGAACACTATTTGGTATAATAAAATGTTTTGTTTTATAAATTACGAACATCTTAGTCAATAAATAATGTAAATAACAATTATAATGTAAAATTAATTAAAACTAATATGTCAGAAAATGCCTAATTTTTATTTTAATGTTAATTCTTAGTAGTTGTTGCTGTTACATAGCAATATGGTTAAAATATTTTTAGTAAATAGGTACAATTATTAAAGTATTTGATTTTATAATGAATGGTATTACATATTTTATTAATCAAAATGTTGTTACACGAAGGGTTTGTGTCAACACTTTTAACATAATAATATATCAATATACATAAATACTATAAATTAGTATACAGTATTAATGCAATAATATAGTAATATATAATTTAGTCGATTTTTATTCGAGACCGCTACCGCTAATTGTTGGTCTGGCGCTGCACAAGGGGGTTCGGTGACAACACGGTAACTGTGACGCACAGTGGAATGAGACCCTGGTTGATCCGGACCTAATATACGACTAAGAGTCATGATATTTTTTTGATATTTTTTCTTCTTCATTATTTAATTTTGATTCTGATCAGAATGATGTGTGTTATTATTTTTTAATTTTTTTGTGTCTGACATCAACAACTGGATTTTCAAAGTTTTTGACCGGGAAAATATATTTTTATCGACATTAATTTTAAAAAATGACAAAAAGTAATCAAAAATTACAGATAAGATTTTCGTAATGATAATATTTTATTAGTATCATATCTTCATCGTAAAAATATTGTTCCAATGTTAATATCAATATCAAAGAATTACTTTGCAATTATTATGAGATAAACACAATAATATTCAGAAAATATGATCATATAATATTATTAAAATCCAAATAATTATAAAACGACTCGCAATTATAGTAAAAAAATTATTTAAAGATATTAAAATTTTTTTTAAAGTTTTATTTAAGATATATACCAATATGATTACCATACATACCAATATGATTATAAATGTTTTTATTAAATAGGTACAAATTATTATAGTATTTAATTGTATAATCAGTGGTATAACAATATATTTGTTAAGTTAAATTATCTAAGTTAATTCAAATAAAATTGTTCATTAATTTTAAACTTAATAAATTATAGTATTATATTATACAACTGTATACGGCATGCTTTGATATATGAGCATTTACGGTACTGGAAGTGGTAGTTTTTTAATTTTTCCAATAATTAATACTTTAAGCATATAATTCACATTTTCACCATTATGCATGATGATACAATTTTCAAAATATTTTTACTCTTTACTCTCTATTTGAACAACCATACCTATTAACCTAACCTTGATGATATGTTAATTATATAATAAACACAACTTGTTTTATAGAAAATATATGTTTGTTTGAAAAAAAACCATGTGACATTAAAAAAATATGAATTAAAATATACTAATCATGTACTTATATGTGGTAATAATTTCCATTGAATACTGTCTCTGTTTTAGCGGTACCGTCCATTTTTTTTAATATGTGATAAAACTATCCATTTTTGCATCACCAGTAGGTAATAAAAATAAAAAAACTAAAAGTGAAACTAACACCAAAACCGTTACTCAGAAAACCAGGTCTGTAATCCAATCTGCACTAAAATGAAATTTACTTCAAAAGATAGCTTGAATTGATATCATCTGCATTTTAAACTTCCAGAGAATTTTAAAATAGGAAATGCGATATAATATATATATATATATACGAAAATAAGTCATTAATGCTTCTCAGTATAGTACATAAATTATGAACGATTATATAGTTCTTTATTTTTTAAACAAAGTATATATTTAAATTATTGATATGATGCTGCTTCGGTGAGCTATTTGTATGTACCTACGTGAGTTAACAATAAATGTTCAAAATAAATTTCACCCATTAGGCAAGTCATTGAAAAAAAACTATCTTTATCAAACACATATTCAAGGTATCTTTAGTTCGCGTGTTTACAATGTATTAGACATTAGTATTGTTAGAGTCCAACAGTTAAACGATAATTATTACTAAGATCGATATTGTTGATTTTCATTATTGTTATTATTATCAGATCATAGACTGGTTCATACTGAAATAAAGTAATTATATTATAAATGCTAGTCGTTTGTGATCAGTAACCGCTGATTATAAATTTATTTATTATTGAAACTAAAGTATATAATCTTATAAAAACAATAAATTAATTAAAAACCACTCAATATAATCAATTAATAATCAAAATATTCATCTCAAAACACTTAAATTAATGATATTGTCAAACAAGTGGCTTTTAGCTAATAATTAACTAATGTCAGCTGATAACAAAAAACTTAATGAAATAATAAATTAAATTGAAAACAGTAAGAAATCTAACCTAAAAACACTTTTTTTCTGAATTATCATTAATAAGCGAAACGACAGATGGACAAGCTCGAGCCAACAATATCATACTTTTTATTCTACTCGAACCTAAATTAAATTTTGAAAATGAGATGGTCGCCGATGAATAAACACAGTATAAATAATATCTTAATGGACATTCAAATCTCAAAGTTTAAATGCTTTAGACTAGGGAAACTTCAAATCTCACTGATGGCTATAACCCCTAACCTATCAATTTTACGATCGCTGATGAAACATTGTTGATTCTACGATCACAATTTAAGCTTAAGCAGACAGGATAAAGTATGAATATAATTACGGTTAGCATCAAACCGAGCTCAGAAACAAAGATAATATTATATTATATCACGCTATAATAACCGAATTTGAAGACAAGACGGAGAAGACATTAATTATAATTTATAACTTAATATATTAAAGGTATTCCTAGTATTAACCAAAAAACAAATAACGTATAAGCTCATCAAATACTAATTTTACTACCAACATTTTATATAATAATAAAAATTGATATCTTTAAATATAAATTTACCCTAATCTATTTACAACATAAACATGAGGTGGTTAAAAAGTTAAGTAAATTCTAATGAATTAGGCTTTAGTAAATTGTTCTTGTATAGATGAGATAGTAGCCCCTATTCAAGTACATTTAAAAGAGGTGTTCCTCTCATAATTACTGCAGTTGATAATTCAATTTATTCTAAGATCATACATGTAAATCTACCAAACATTGAAAGTATATTTATTATTTTAAACTTGGATCTAAAATTCTAAGCAAATCATTATTTTGTTTATTTATTTTCTATTACCTGCTAGAGAAGAACTATTTTAAAGTTATTTTTTAACAATTGAAATGCTAATGAATACACATCCCGATACCGATTTTCATTTTATAAATTATAATATTTGGTGATTCTAATTTACCTTCTGCAAATTTTACCCAATCTGAAATTGTTTTCTAAAGTCGACTGTCATAATATCTGAATTGAATACAACTAAATACAATTAAAAACGAAAATAGCATATTAAAAATGAATTTAGAATGAAAACGTTTAAAGGTATACTGAAGTTTGTCAAAGTCATTAACAATCATAACTTGTAAATGTCCATGTAGTGTTATGTTAGTTTAACACTATTATATAGGTCCCCTGGTCTCCATAACACGAAGTGATATATTTTGGAAAGCTTGGATTGGGAAGATGATATTATATGATTTTGTGGAGCCCCAAATGTATGTACCATATGACCAAACTGCAGGTCAGATGACAGCGTATGCAGAAGAAATTTGGTTCTGAAGTTTAGACAGTGTTCGTAAATTCCTTTCGAAAAGTAATATAATTACGTTACTCGTCATATTAAATATTATTATTTTTATTTAAATTACATCGGTGTTATCTGACATTGTTTTTATCACATTACTGAACTTTTTCATTCAAAAAGTAGGGTTTTACAAATTACGTTACTTATTTTGAAAATTAACTACAAAATCAGTTTTAATAATAAGTAGTGATGATTTAATGTTATACATGAACAAAATAATTAATTATTAATTATTGGAGTGTTTAATAATATTGTTGGTTATTATTTACTAAACTTTTAGAATCGTAAACAAATAATATTGATTTTAATTTTTATCAAATTTCCTGGCCCCTAGTTTTTGTCATGGATTCTACATTCATAATTTATATTAAAAAATTACAAGTGACTTTTAAAAAGTAATTTCGTTACATTAATTTGTAATTTGATTTACCTTACTATCCAACATTGAGTTTCGACTTTATACTTTATAGAAGAGGATGAAAAATATGCAGTCTGTATTTGGCTATTTTAACTCTTCTTTTAAATATGAGGTTTCCGGGTTAACCAATAATTTAGGGGAACTTAAAATGTTGATTCAATATTTAAGAGATTACACTCTTCATTCAAATAAATTATTATAAAATATAAACGATGGTAGATCGGCGTTGCTATTAAATATACCATACATTAATAATTATATTAATTTTATACTTAACAATGGAATATGGTAGTTGTCATTTAACGTCATTAACTGTTTATCATTTAATACCTATTTAATAATTTATTAATTAGTAATTATTTGGGTTGAAATATTAATTGTTGTATGGTATATAGTCTACTCATCCGTCTATACACCAGCTGCCCAACCTTAATAAAGTATACTTTGATGTAAAATATGTTGTTTGTAATTACTTTTATTTACTCATTATTCTCTTTACTTTGATCTATTTATTCTTCATTTCAATCAAATGTATAGTATTTTACACGAAGTATTTTGCATAAATTATTTTTAGTTCGATGAAAAAAATAATTGTCCCAACAGAAAATTGTAGAGTTTTTATCGGCCAAGTTGATTCGGTTTGAGAAGGTTTGTCCTTGCACACACACAGGCTTATCTGTTGGCTAGGTGGACACAATTTTAATTAACACAATTTGAGTTTAATTATAATTATATTTTTGAAAATATCAGTCATGATTTAAGATAGTATATGATCGCCTAATATTTACAATTTATATACTATATTTAGAGACAAAAAATTACTCTACCCACTCTGTCACTCCATTACGCAATCCTATGCACACGCAAGCCGCACACGTAATAATATTATATATAAATCTAATTTTCTTTTGTACCTATTTTATATTATTCCTTAAGAATGCCGTGACTTTTGGTAGTACCTATATGGCTATATTATATACTCAATGGACACTTTCGACATAATATTCTCTATTTTCGTTCCAACGTCGGTTACCAATTGGTGAGTGGTCTATATTTTATGCAAGCTATAATCCTATAATTTTAAGTTTTTTTAATAAATTTTCAAATGTTCATTACACGGCATCTTAAATAGGCAATTCCACTACACCACCAAGTCATTTTACCGTATCCGTGAAGCTGGCCCTTCAACTATGTGCTACTTGCATACTATAGTGATCAAAATAATTTTATTTTACTGTCAACAAAAATAATAAATGACAATCTAAGCACAACTAGTATTCCATTATTAAAAATAAAATAAAAAATAAAAAATAATTAAATTCAATAAAATTATAAAATTATAAAATTAATTGGGGTTGAGCAATTTTTACAAAAATCAGTGTGTTCTAGTTCTGTTTAGCCTGATTTGGTCTTTCTGATAAATTATCAAGTCTAATTTGGTCTAGTTCAAATTCTGTTTAAATAGGTCTGATTTGGCTCCAGTCCCACTTTTAAAATGTCGATATCGTCTCGGTTTCATTTTAAAATATTTTGGTCTATCTAAATCATTGTTCGAGCTATTTTAGTCTTGGATCAGTCTTGGTTTGGTTAAATATGGTAAATATATTGTTAAAAGATGTATTGATCTATATAGTTAGTTATTGGTAAAAAGTTAGTAAAATAGTATAAAATATAAATATTTAATAAGTATAATAATGTAAAATAAAGTATGTACTAGCATGTATTTTTAAAAAAAATTCTATTATTATTACATAAAGAATAATAATTTAAACACCACAAACAATAATTTGGTAAACTCTACAATATTAGCCAGTAAGTAAAAATGACTTTCTGAAATTTGCTGTTGTCATATCAAAACGTGTTGTTATGAAAAACTCATAATTTACTTTAGTCAATTAAAAAGAACACTATTACACTAAGTATTCTATAATTATCATTCGGCACAGGGTACAGTATACGAGTAATTTAATTAGATTAATTTTACGACACATGCATTTCATATCCAATATAAGTCGCGATAAATAATACTATTTATAACCGAATGCCTCCTGACGAAGGACTTCTTCAATTATAGACCTATGCTCCTCTACAATTTATGTGCAATACTAGAATCCAACCCAGAGGTGACATAGACTTTTCTTCAACTCCTCAAAGAGACGAATCTGATCTAGAAAATATGACATATATATACTAGATTATAATCATTATATCATATGTTATTAAAATAACTTAATTCTTCATGTATCATACTTAAAAGATTTTATAAAAACTTTGAAATTTTGATGTATTACAAAAACGCCAATAACCTTAGCAGCTGAAGCGTATATTATATATTAATAAAAAAACTCTTTTTATTTTTTACGATCTATTCATTTAATATTATTTGATTTTAATGTTAGTAGATATAGCTCTATCAAAACAATGTGTTGACAAAAAGTGACAGGATTAAACGGATAACAACTTTAACTACATAGGTGCTGTTGAAATTACAATTTATATATTTTATTTAAGATAACTCGTTGATTTACATTGGTCGACAGCGTGTACGTTAATTGCATTTGTTATTCTACTAAGAACTTTATTTTATGATAATAATTCGTTGACATATTTTATTCTTTAAACGACATAGCTGATTTCCTTTTGGCGTGGGAATCATCTCACTAAAATGAGACGTTTCAAGGTGAATATTTTATGAGTACAGTCGTGTTATTAATTATTATTATTTGACAAAAAATTAAATCAAAAAGTTAACAATAAGGTTAAACAAACAATCATAACATATAATATAATAATTATACTAATATGTCTTGTATAATAAAAATGTTGTTCGTGGATAAGGTACCTACACGGAAACCATTCGAAGCAGAATATAAACATCTTTATAATTAATGTTGCCATCTGATAGTATAACATAATTTTACTGTTGTTTTGTTGTAAAATATAAAATCACAATGATTATAATAATATGACGGCTATACGTATCACACATAACCACATAGATTTGAATTTTAAATTAGCCACTCTGGTGCCAAACTGTCACATATTATTATTGTATGTATATTTATATATTTACTTTTAATTGCTCCTCTGAGGAATCAGGAATCTGACAGTTTGTTTTTTAAATACTTGTTACCTACCAACTTTTACATAATAATTATGTTTTAATTTTTTATTATAAAAATACAAAAAATATAATTATTAATATATACATATATGTTCCATTTTTTTAGATTTTTTTATAATTTATAATGATGTGTTTTTTTGTGTATAAAGACTTTTTCTATAGAAGAAAAATTACTTAAATGTTTAACCCTAATCTAAAGTAAGTTCTTATAGTAATATAAATTATTTTAGTAGCCAACAAACTGTAGTTGTCTTTCAAACTCGTAATAACTGTGATGGTCTTGGGCCGGGAGTCTCAGTTTTGGTCCCTAGAGACACCCACTTGTCACTGCTACTTCATAGTATTTGCGATCTTTCACCATCCATTCACAAAACAAATAGTGACGATCGGAAACCAGTAACCATGGATGGTAGACTTTGGTGATAGTGTACAACTTAGTGCACGACTTTAGATACTTAAGTCACGTCCTGCAACGCTTACGTGTTCTCGTCCAATCAGATAGTGGTCCTGAAGGACGACGATAAGTCGATGATAATTGATAACTAAATGGTGGATTTAAACGCTGTAAAAAACATCAATACATTATGTTCAACACAATTTTAATGTATGCTTTATAGTTTTATCCAGTAATATCAACATTTCTTATAAAACAGCATATGTTTATATAATAATAAAATATATAGTTACTAAAAAAATTAAAATATGCTCTAAAATATCAAATATGTACATCTGTAGATATATATGGATAAATTTATAAATATTAAAATAAAGTTGAAAATCAAATAAACAGATGCAATATAATATTACTTTAAAATAGCAAAACAATAATTATAAATAATTGAAAAAATAGATAAGACCATATTATATTTAAATCGGTATATTTATAAACTAAAAAGTGAGAATGTGAGTAACCACATTGCTATACAGTATAGGAGTCGAGTATTTCTTGTCAGTTGTCATTAAGTAAGTACTGAAGAACTGTAGATAGATATGTTAAGTATTTGAATTTAATGATGAATTTTTGTGTACAATGAAAAACGATTCTGAGCTAAGACGATCTAACTAAAATACCATTAACAATAGGTTAGCAAGCAATTATTTTAATATAAATGTTCATATTTATTTATTTTTATACTAATAGTTTTCGATTTTTGACCTTCCAAACGTAAAATCTAGATTCAATTTGTTACAATAAACCTATATCAATGTTAACGATCTACTAGAAAAAGTGCAATGAGACATAAAAAAAAAACACATACACATTATTGTAAAATCAATACATACTCTATCACTATACCCTCAGTATCTACAATTAAATAATAATATATTTCTCAAAATATAAAATGCTCGTCTTATTTTTTTCAGTTGAGTCAAGTAGAAAGATATTATTTTGATTACCCTTTGAAATAAAAATAATTTTGTTTTAATAAATGTATAATATTTTTGGTTAATTCACATAAATTAACTTTAAAGGTATAGGTATACACTAATAATTAATACAACAAAAATAATAATATGCTTTTTAATCTTAAAATATATTAATAGTCAAAATAATCATGCTACAATTTAAAATACATTTGCATACATATTTAGTGGTTTTACAGAGTTCATAAAATAATTTTTTGTTCCATATTACACCATTCGATCTTCCAACTAGGAAGAAAAAAATATATGCAAATGCATTTATATAAACCACCTCTGAATAATGATAACCATCGAGCATCCGCAAGGCGACAGTACTGCCTTTTACCAATACTACAACCAAATCAATAGCTACGAGTTTGCGGCCGACGGGCTACATCCGGTTCCGGAACGATACCTGCGGGCACCCGGGGCCGTATGTATAACGATGCCGTTCGTTTGAAGCTTTTAAACTATGAAGTGCTAAACTATGCATTGTTAAATTCGACTGGGCGGCTTTATTATTCGAAAAAGACCGATCGTGATTTGATTATTGCCACTGTGTATTTATTATTATTATTTTTTAATTGCCACAAGAAGAACATAATTATATTATGAAGAACGTATATAGTAGGTGCCTAGCTAAGTATCACAATTTAAAGAAGTCGATTAAATGTCTGTCTATAAATATCTTACAAGAAGCTCCAATAATGTACCTATGGGTATATTTAAAATTATATCATGTCTAGAAAATGTTAGATACCTAACGCAATAAATTGGTGAACATTTCAAGTATCTACTTAAAGTTCATTTTTGAATGACTACGCGTTACGCGTAGAAACAAAATTGATTTTGTCGAAAGCTGCTGGTGTTTCATGATTCGATTTCGTTTTTCCCTCTGTAGACACTATATCCAATTTTCTGCTAGAAACCATCTTAAATATGTTGTTCCTTAAAGCATATTCTTCCTATAAAAGGTATCTTCAAGTACAAAAAGAAACAAAACACACACACCCACACATTGTTGTGAAATCAATTCGTTAATTAATGATCTGCTTCAAGTCTAAAACTAATAATTTTAATAATTTAATGATTGTATTAATGATTGAAATAACTTTTCAAAAATTTCCTCTCCAAACGTACAAGATAAATAAGCAACGAGCTTCCACTAATATATTTGTTGATCCAGATAAAATATAACAAACAATAATTATTATACTGGTTTAAAACTAAAAAATTGTTCTTCAATAGTAATATAGTTTAGATTTCCACGAATATTAATATTAATATTTCCATGGCGATTTATTTAATTACATTTTTGTTAGAATGTTATTTATCTGAAGAACAATTTACAAATTAATTAAATACTAAATCGTTCATCAACGAAAAAAGTATATGACAGTGTTCAAATTAAAATGTTTTCATCAACATTTTCCAAAGTTAGAGCAAAGTAAAAATTAGATATTATATGTGTAACTGTGTTATTATTACAAATTTTATTCTTTAATTCCATTTGAATTAAGTTGAAAATCGAAATGAAAGTTTTTTTTTAAATTTTACTAATTTATATTAATCAATTAATAAAAAAAAACACACATGATCATTAAAAGCAGAAAACCATAAAAATATTACATCTTTTTATCCATTATGTATTTATTTATTTATTTATTACAACTCAACACGAGATTTGCCCAATTCAATACAAGAATACATACAAAATATTATACAAAATACTTACAAAATATTATAATTTTTAAGTATTTTATTTATTAATTAATTAATCAATATGAGAATTCCCGATCCTATGTAAATAATATACTTTACATCCCTAATAAAGTGGTTGCAGGTTATTATTAGATATTAATATTTATTTCAAGAATTAGTTTCGCGTAAATTATGCTAAGTTTCTCAAATTCTTAAATTTTAACGGTTTATTTATACCATTTTTGTCATCACTGAACTGTTTATTTTATAATAAGATTTTTTCTGTGAAATTTGAATGTTTATGTTTTTTTAATAAGCAAAATACTTTCTTGTTTCTTCTGTTCAAGCAGATGATATTTGGAAACATTTTGGATTCCTTTTTAAAGTACCTAATACCTGCCCATAGTATACGTATTATATTAAAAAAGCTTCTTACGTTTTTTTTTATTGTTCTCAGGGTTGGAAAATAGCTTTTAGACCTTCAGTATAATGCCATTATAGTATTATATTGTATACTTATATATTATGTACGCTCATGATTTTTTATTTGATCTTTAAACGTACATTTCGAACGAATATGGATAAATATATTCAATATCTACTTACATATCATATCCATACGAATATCTGTGAAAAAACATCATTAAATTATGACGTTAAGTTTAAATCTGAAGGGTTCTATCATTGGATGGTCTCCCTTATCCTGTCATTTTGTATTTCTGTCATTATATTATGTGGTTTTGTTGTTCATATTATCACATTTACTTATTGTGTTTTTGTTGATACAGGTTTAAAAAAGGGTTCTAAAATTAAAAAAAAAAAAACGAATGTATTTAATGCCAGGGAGTCATTTCCGGGTATCAGAGTAGATATTAAAAGTAAAATTGTATGACCTCTCATTCCATATATTTTAGTGTTAACTTTTATGTTACCTATTTAAAATCATTGTTAATAATACATTTATAATTATGTATACCTACATATGTATAGGCGTGTTTACGGGAGGGGCCGGGTGGGCACTGCCCCCCGGGTAGACTGTGCCACCAACAAAATCATGCCGGGATAAAAAAAGAAGTCATGTGGTGTGTACCCTAGACTCTACAGTACCTAAAGATTTTGATTAATTGTAATTTTTTTAGTTACCTATTTATTAATTAGTGATTATATTATAAAAATGATACTTAAAAAAGTAGGTCTCACAGCTTAAAAATTTGTTGTGCCCCCTCAGCCACCAAAGTCTGAACACGCCTATGCCTACAAATAAACGTTATCCAGGGATTCAATGAAACACCCTTATAATAGTGATAATTATTTTATTTCATCAAACGTAAGTGTTATTAGTTATTACTGTCAAAGTACAAAACATATCTATTATGTCATGATTAACAAACACCTACATTTTTATGAACTGTACTTGTAATATATAACATAAAAATTATTCATTTAGAAACAAAAAGAGTAGGAACCGGTTTTTGAAATTAAGAGTATCGAGTGCTGAATAATATGCATTTTTTTTCCTTAACTGGAATAAAGTTTTGAAAATTGATTTAGTATTTTTTTATTTTTTTTTATAGATAGAAATACAAATCCATGTTACTTTTAAATCGTAAAAAACTAATCAATATACTTGGATTCTTCGTATATATTATTATAATATTAAACGTGAAAATAATATTAGGTGTGTTGAAAGAAAAACGGTGCTTTAGTTGTTTAAACAAAGAAGGAATAATATTAAGGAACATTATTCAGTGAGAAATGTGAGATATCAATTTATTGTTTATTATTTCAGTATCGTGATCTATAAAAAATATTATTTTTGATTAAGAACAAAACAAAACTCCTAACCTTATTATTTATGAGTGCAAAACAATTGGAATTGATAATAAAAAATACTTAAACGGTAGACAAAGCAGTTTGGTGTTTGTGTTTCGATTTGTGAGAGTGCGGATTACACGATTTGCGTTAATAGATGGCGTTCTAGTATCCCCTAGACCCATTCACAAATATTATAATACATAAAATAAAACATAAATATGGCTAACAATGATTTGATATGACATTTTCAGCATTCGTATCGTATTGATACTATAATATTGTTATCATCTATTGGAGTGTACCATTCTAAATTACCTTAAAAATTGACTTTAGAAGACTTATGCACTATTTTTCCCGATCTTGTTTTAATATTAAAATATACACGTAATACTCAATATTTTGTTTTCCAGTGAATATAAACTGCGTTAAACCGTCGCATTGAACTAAAATAAATATGCTAATATTGAATTGAACATCTTGCTTATCAAAGTAAAGAAGTATTGAGTTTTAACACTATACAGGATTTACATTTAAACTCGGGACAATATTTCAAATATTTAAAACAATAATGTACAAACTGAAGTTTTTATTATTTATCGTGGTCAACTTTCAAACAATGTTCTTGTGTTCCCCGACACTTGTCGACCTTTACAGTAATTACTCGTTTTTTCTTTCATTTACGAAATATTTATTAGATCTGTTTGTCCAAACCTATGAAATATTTTTTGAACATTGACGACACTCATTTTTACACAACACGTGTAGCTGCATTAAAATATATTAGAGATATGTTTATTATATTATAGTACCATATAATATAGATATAATATGATTGTGCATAACTGTGGTCAAGCCAAAGTCAGCGGTTGTTGCGGCACAGTGGTGCGCGCGACTTGGTGCACAAATGCATGTCATTCAAATGCAGTCCAACCCATGGACTATACATAGGTACCTATATAATATAGCAGAACCAGCTGTATCATTTCGAATTATGGCCGAGAACTATGAAACCTAGACAATGTGTTAGGATGTTTACCGATCGGCGGTTGCAGGCAAGTCCGAACAATAATTGTTATTATGTATATTTTATTATGCCAACGTAAAATAATATTATATTTTTCAATGTCCATTATTATAATAGCACCATACAATGCTAAACGATTCTTGCTGCAGCGTTAAAAAATAACCTGTATTTTATAAATATATATATTATTATAATATACGTAAACGGGAATCGTTTATTTTATGAGTTACCTAATTTATACTATTCATTACGTCATCGTCATAGGTACTTTTTCTTCTTGTATAAAACAATGATAATGATAATAATAAATATAATATGGTTTAAATCGTTAAGCTATATTAAATATGAATTTTTAAGTTGCAAAGTAAAATACATAATGTATAACATATTGTGGTTGACTATCCATGGCGAGTGTCAGAGCCCTACTTAGGGCTAGCTACTTTAGAGGTAATGGCTAGGGTGCTGCAGTTCAGGGCCCCCATATACGTTACTATAATACAGTCATATACGATTTATTTATATTAACCAACATTAAATTATAACTTATATACTTATGGTATGATTTATTTATAATCTAAAAAAATAAATTGAATATAATAAAATGAATTTACGAAAAAATTAAATTTATAATTTAAGTTAAAAGGTCCCATCTAAAAATTAGCATCAGACCCTAAAATTCCTTTGTAGGTTAGGTTGTAGAGTGTAAAGCGTTAACCAGTTTACTGATTATTTGTAACTGTTTCATATTTGCTATTAGATACTGCTCCGACTTTTAATAATTATTGCATATAATAGATACATCATGTAGGTAAGTAGGTTTTAAGGTAATCAAAATAGTTATTCAAAATACATAGAGAAAATATCAACAAAATGTTCAGCATTTTTATCCAAAAACGTGGTTATGGAATTTTAGATAGGTATATATTAGTAGAACACGTGTAGCTATTGTAATATATTCTATTTCGGGTTGACTAAAACATAAAAACATTGAACAGCCGTTAATTTGTGATGATTATAGAGAAATGTGGATTTCACTGCGATAGCAATAAGACTTGCAAAAAATGAAAATAGTTGTTACAGGCAATTGATATATATTTATTACTTATTTTTATATATTGATCTATCCATTTTTTATAATATATAATATGTACTTACATGTAGAAAATTGCCTTGTCGATACTGCACATGCACACATCTGCACCTTCGATCGATTCCCATATATATTATTATTGTGTTTACGTACTGCGTTTTAGATTTTACCGGTAGTAATAAATTGTCAACCACACCGGTCACCGCTGTTCCAATGTGCCAATTTACAATGTACGGCGCATACAAGTCTCTCAACAACTTTATTATAAGCAAACATTTTAAAAATTGTCAAAATGCTAGCTGAGTGTGCTGCGGCAGCTGCGTTGGCTGATATCATAGAATATAACTAGTCTGTAGGCACAGCTATTGTAGTGTACTCTTAAACTACAATATGATACGTAATATCAAGTACATACCTTTGACATTCGGTTCAAAGAAAATCCATATGGCATGTTACCTTATCTATAATATTTCAATTACTCGCATCGAGACACATAATATTGGACTGGTTACTGAAGTACCTACTGAACTATTACGTTTAATGTTTATTATAAATAATATTTACTATATAACTACATATTGATATGTCATAATTGTTATAATTTTTCGATCGCCAGCATATTAATTTCGATCTAAAAATAGAATGGATTCTATACCGTGGAGCAGCTGCAGTGTACCTATTATAATAATTTATACATAAAATAATATGTATTAACATATTGTACTTACTGCAACTATACGAAAATAAAATATTTAATTGATTTGTGGCCAGTCAACAACTAAAACCAAAATAAACATTTCAAACTTCATAATATTATATTATAATATTATGTTATATTATATTATTATTACTTAAATAATTGTCGATCAGCCCGTATCCTATATAATCGTATACCTGTATATAGGTATTATGTGTCTGTCAATTATTGTCTAATCACTGTGTTGTTATATAATATATTAAAATATTATCAAGCCCCTATCAGGTATATAATAAGGGTCATATTTGATATTTATAAAATTAATATACTTAAGTAAAAAACAATCGAATTTTAGTCGAAATTAAAAAAATACATAATGTAATTCAAAACCCATTCGCGCTGGATCCGCAACGCCTAATAAACATATCCGATAAAAGCCATTATAAAGTAGAGTTAATCAAAAAAATACATACTGAAAAAATTTGTAGAAAGGGCACCGTGTAATTTATGTTTACATATAATTCGTGAAAAACTCAGTGAGAGCAATTCGCAACACGTTCCACGTATGTATTCAGCCCGTGGAGAACGACTCAGAGCCTGATCGGATCATTAAATCTTTATGCAATATTTTAATGTCAACCCTACATATTTAAATAGGATAAATTATAATATTCATCGATATATATATATATATTAGCTAAGTACTATATATAATACCAATTTACTACGAAAGTAGAAAAATCTTTGAAACTAATTCACTAAAATGCATGTTATTTCACTCCAGGTAAGCTTGAATGAGGGGACAGGGGACGATCGCACTCCCTTCTGAAATTTAAAAAAAAGAAGAAAATTAACTATTTATACTTGTAGGTGTTAATTAAATTTATTGAAAAATAATTTTTATTCGAAGTGCAGTTTTTTTTTATTATTATAGTACCTATATTTATAATATATTTTGTCATGTGCGAACATTGAGTTGTTTCTCTCAAAAACCAGGAACATATGAGTTGCCCTATTATCAGCGCTGTAGTGGAGGGTATACGACGTATACCTTCTGATTAAGGTCTTATACTCTCTGTTGTAGTGAAATCACCAAATAATATAAAGATAAAAGTTATTAGATTATTATTAATATTTTTGAACTCATAGTATACCTACCCTCTGATATTTTTAGGACTACAGCACTGCCTATTACTATAGGTGATTTTTGATAACTTCTGATTTTACTTTTGTTCACTTCCGATTTTCGATGATATGGCATTCGATTCCGGCACCGTTCAATTGCTGGGCAAAATACTATAAACACATTGTTCTATATTATTATTGTAGCACAAACACATGTTATAATAATATGTCGTACGTATTGGATAAATTAATTTCGTTATTCCGATCAATATCGAAAGTAGGTAGGCCTCACATATAATATATATATATATATATACGGTATACAGACATCGAACACTCGATTTTGCTTACTACATAACTTTTTATATTTCTTATACGTATTACTTTTGTTGCTGCAGCAGATGAATATGTATGTACGATTGTAAACATTGAAGTCCGCTCTTTTTTTTCAATATAAGTATTGGAAGTTCGTAATATACGTGTTATCGTCTGCTGCACCCATAAATGGTAACCGTTGGTGTTTGGTTTTAATTGTCCATAACTTCAGTGCTCTTCCGTATCGATTTTCGACGATTTTCTTTCGATGTGGAAAATATAGCCAACGTACATACATTGTACACAATCATATAACTATACCAAATATAACGTAATATTATGACGGTGGCAAATATTTTTTTAACCTTTTTCCTATTTCGGCAACAATTCGTGGCTTTTCATAACGCGTCCACTACAGTATTGTGTATAGTTGAGCGTATATGACAGAGGATAACTGATCGTTGAGTATATGAACAAAAGACACTTTTTAAAATATATTATTAACACGATGAGTGACGCACCAATTACATTGCTATCTATATTGTATAATATATACCTTTGTCTTATTTAAACACACATCTCATGTAGAATAATTGATGATAATATGCATTAAGTATGACAAAATATATAATAATATGTTAAGTATCATCAAAGTATGTGATTATGTTTTCTCAGTAAATGCCTCTAGGACTTAAAACCGCATTTCGATAACATAACGAAATACTGTACATGGATACCGCGAAGTATAACGAAATATTTTTCCTAGCTCCAAATATATGTATAATAATAATATAAATATCTAATCGTGTTATCGTGTTCATAGCGTATTATATATCATATAGTAATAATAATAATAATATTATGTATACTTAGTATATTGATATTATCGTATAGGTACTTTAAATAAATGAAGTAAATGCGGCCTTTCTGCAGTTTTTATATTAAATATATATATATAGGAGTGCCCATTATCCGCACTGGAACCCGACGTAAGATATATAGTGAAGGGTATTATTTCAATGGGGTGGTTCATATATATTCCTTTACACTGGACTGTCTCGAACAGAGGTCGTTCAAAGCTCTCAAAAGGACAAAGGTCTTAACAAGGTTTAGTCGTATCGTATTTTATAAACAAAAATGCGTAAACAACGTTCGATTTTCCAATGAGTAAAAGGGATGATTGTACCCAAAAATTCAATGAGATACCACTAAAAATCGTCAACTTAAACAATAATATTACCTATATTATAATTTGTTGATTTGTACTATCATAATAATAATGATAATATAAAATATATGCTTTACTTATAATATAGGCAGTAGTTTATATAAAAAAGTACTGAATACTTATAATATACAGTAATATAATATCACAGATTAAATGAAACTGTGACAGTATCATTAAACGATAATAATGTAAAATACGATGCTAGCAGGTTCATTATGAATAATATGATTAAATGTTTTATTAATAATAATAAGGCAATAATAACCATATAATATGAGAAACCTTGTATTTAAATGTTCATGCTTTTTGAAACGGCGAAAAAATCTCATCGACAAGTCAGAATAAAAACTAAAATGTAAAATGTAAAATGTCTACAACTGAAATGTGAATTACACATTTATTAATAAGGGCCACTAGCTTGTACATTCAATGCTATATTTTTTAATCAGCCTATCCAAACATTTATCAATAAATAAACATTTTGTTAATTTTACATTTTGAAGCATATAATAAAATGAGAAGTACTATATAAGAAATTAAGTAAAAATAAATCAGACAGAAAAATATACAGCTGAATCACTCCAACAAAATAACATAATTATAATAGGTATATAGTACCTATTTTCAAAGTTGTTAATCTCTCAAATTTGTATCAACAAAATAAATATATAGTAAATAATTGCTACCTTTATTTGTTTATAAACTATAGCTATTCCGGCCAGCTCTATCCGTGCCAAAGATTAGTTTAAACAATGTATATACTATATTCTTACGGCGCAGTAGGAAATATGCTTTGTTCCGTCGTATACATATATGATATCATATGCTTTTTTTTTTGTAAGTAAAAGGTATAAAGTCGAAAACCGTGTTTGAGTGTCTAACAAGTCTAAAGTCAGACACATCAAGTGAAAATCGATTTACGAGCAACTTAGTCACTGAGGTACACAATCCGAGTGCATTTGATCGCAGACAATGTGCAAGCAGTATACTATCAGGTAAGCAATTCACCTGTGCTGAATTGTGGACACGACGATGTGATATCACATCAGTGATTCCCGACCTAGAGGTAATATATTGACTATGAAAAAACCAATAATGTTGTTGTTCAAATAATTATGCTATTTTACAATCAGTAAAATTGTAAACAATAAATTAATTTTCAGATGGCTGCCCACCAATTACAATTATAAGAGCAATTTATAATGATTGACATCTTCGCACGTAATCCAATATTGATAAGTACATAGTTAAATTATATAGTTATTCGGTATCACTAAATGAAAAAAAGGCCGTCTAAATTCTAATTAAAGAGGGGGTTTAATTGAGCTCATTAAATACTTGAAATCATTACAATTATTAATAGCAAATTAGAAATCTATAAGAAAGATATCAAATTTTAAGATCTTTATTTATTACACAGTCAATAATCACCCAGTTACTAATCCTATTCGAATAATAACTAAATAATAATAAAAAAAATAATATAAATAATAACTCGATGATTTTTAAAATGTTATTTTTTTTATTGATCAAGTAATAACATGCAACCCGGCATCTATGGCCATTAGTTACAGCTATGGTGGCACAAAAGTTAATCACAATAGTTGTACATTATGATAACGTATTCTAATGACTATAAGAACGACGGAAAAGTATACAACTCAGTGATTATTTCTCATGCTAACTAATGCTTATGCCACGAAACAAACTAATCAATTTAAATCACCAAATATGGGAATTAGTTGATATTCTATGTTATATTATTATCAACTAGCTGTCACCTTCAGCGTTGTTCGAACAAAGATTCCTTTTTTTCAATACTAATACGGTGGATTAAATGCTTTTTGTGGCGTCGCAGCATGTCCATTGCTTTTTTGTATGTAAAATTATAAAATCAAAGCAAGACAGCTAGTCACCTAATATAGTAAAATGCAAATCGATTTACGTGCATTTTAAGTAGGCAATAGGATGTATGCACATCTAGAACATTAGAAAAATCACAATTCTAAATTTCAAGTTCATACGTTTTGTAATTTATTGAAAAATTAAGTAAACACATTAAAACTATTGAATTTTATATTATTTTACTATACAGGTGGCACCACTTTTGTATTCCTACAACCCCTTATTTTTCTTTTTTGGGACTGAATTCATCTTAAAAATAAGAAGTCTAACAAGTAAGGACTTTTTGGACTTCTACGTTATATCAGCTATCTGTATTCAAAATTTTTATCAATTTAAATTGATGGAACCCGATCCATCTATTGGTTTGGTCTGTACGTCAGTCAGTCAGTCAGTCACCTTTTCCTTTTATATAATTAGAGACTTAATGGGACTCACTAAGTATATTAAGTACTAACCCTGTAATAACAACACGAGACTCAATTATTTTTAAAAGGATTTATTAGGAATCAGTTCATATGTAATCCAAAAAATTGCCAGTTACACTTCCTGAATACTTTGCAAGCTAATCTGTCTAAAAATCCAAAATCATTTAGGCCTACGTTAACAACCTTAGAGGTGGTAAAGGTATAGGTACTTATAATTATAAATTTATAATTTAGGAAAGCACCAGAAGTAGTAAATATTTTCAAAAATTATTTCTGATTTATTTATTCCACTGCTTGCTTGGATAAAAAAGTGTGTTAATTTTTAAATATCAATTAAAGAGTTGAAATATCGACTATTTTATTATCAGCAGAAAATATTTTTGACGAATTCAACAATTTTAATTTTGATCTTCTCTCAATCCTGTAAGTCTCCCCTAATGTTATATTAAAATTCTGTAAATATACAAAATCTAATATCTATTACTGTACATCTAATGTTTAATCGTTCTCCACAACTAGACTTCGGTTTATTAGTTCAGATAGTTAATTTTGTAACTCCCGTATACTAATATCAGCATAAAAAAATTTGTTCGGAATTCAAAGGGCTATTCCCAAACATTTTTCACTACCTCTAAAACTCTCCTGAGAAAGGTTATCAAATTGATATCAAACATGAGGACTTTACCAAGGCCTTCGATACAGTTAAACATACGATTTTTCCTTAATACGCACTTCTTCGTGGTGGTATTTTTAATCACTTGTTGGCTAGGATTAGGCCATACTTAAGTGACATGTCACAAATAGTTTAAGTCAGTGGAATTTTGTCTAATCCTTTTCATGTTCCATATGGAGTTCTTCAGGGAGGACACTTCTATTTAATATTTATTATGAATGTCGAGTTTTGCTTTAGGTTTTATAAACATTAATTATTTTCTAACGATTTGACAGCGTTTACTGGGTACTACAAAAACCAACAAACGATTGCGTGAAATGAAAGAGGCTGGAAAATTATTTCTGTAAGTAATGTATATTATATAATATATAGATCTTAGAAATGTATGAAGATGTCTTTCTAACATAAAAATAACTAAATTGAATTAAATTGTAATGCCCCTAGCTTACAGGAATAATCTTCAGTCTGAGATAATAGTTTTACAGTCTGATTTTTCATCTTCGTCCCACATTATACAATATCCAAAGCATTACAATTCTTAGGATTTATTTTAAATGAAAACAATCCCGTGAAACTTACTGTAATATACTCGAAAGAATGAAGTTATTATATAAAGCGGCGCTCGATATTCATGGTCGGTGGTCACCGTGCGTGTACTCTCTGTATGTTATATTGTTATTATGAACCTACTAATATATTATATTGTTATGTAATATATACGTACAGAAGATAAATATAAACGTGGTTCGAACAAAATAAGATACTTTAATATTTTTCACCGACTCCGAGTCCCGACATTGAAAATACCATATCTGTGTCCTTGGGAACAGTTACAAATCCTAAATCGTTTTATTGTGTTAGCTTTTTTTCCCTTTCAACGACATTTAAAGGGTATCGGAAAATTTAAAACATTAATACATAAACGTCCTACTCAATATATTATGTTTGTTTCGATGTTTTCCATATTCGTTAATTATTATATTAGTTAGTCAAACATATTTAAATTACTTACCGAATGTTACTTTAGATTTTGGCCCATTTATGCAGTACTGAAATACTTAAATATACATGTGTGAGTCACACATTTACAACCTATATGAATTAAAAAATGAAGCTCCCCTAGTGTAGAGGAATGCGAGTGCATAATTTGGTGCCAATTCCAGCAGTTTCCAAGCCTATAAGCCCCAACCAAACATACTTGCATTATTATTATTATATATATTATATATGTAGACAGATAAAAGATACTGTTATATTGTTTTTAAAATAAAAAAAAATTATATTATTTATGAAGTGGCATTAAAATTGTTGTAAATGAACGGATATTTGTATTCTTACTGAAAGTTTGAGTTATTTCATTAATTTTTTATTGGTAAAAATACAAATGTTCCCCTTTTTTGTAGCTTTAAAATAATGTAACGTCATCATAAAAACGCAGTAAACGTTACACTTTAGTAATTAATAACCGTTATAAGAAACTGCATTTATCTTTATGATTATAAATGATTTTCTTCTGTTCAATTCAAATCTAACAACATCATTACTACAAAAATACAAAAATAAATAAAAACCACCTAAAATAAAATTTTAGTTGTTACATATTATAATATATCAGTATAAAACTGTAATTAATTTTCAATACCAATCATAAGTGTTGAAAATCTATTCAATATCAATAATAAGTAATTAAATTTTAAAGAAGTGTTCAATATTAATAAATAATAATTAAATGTACAAAAAAAATTATTCGAAACGTAGGTAAATTACTTTTGATTAAATTGCGACCCATACGTAGAATGGCCTATTGCATAACGTACAAACACACGACACACGAATAGACATACAAATGACGACGCACGTAAAATAATATATGTATTATGCATATGCATTAGATGGGTGGGTCAAATTGTTCGTGGGATACCAAACTTGTATACGAACAATACCCCGACCAAACCAAACTAATGACATACAGCCATATACCTACCCCTAGCTAAAGCAAACGCTTGGGAAACGGCATAACCCCGAGGCAGAACCTTGACCATAATAAGGTAAGACTGAAATTGACGCTCTCACCTTTGGTAAAAAATATATTATCAGACCAAATCAAGAAAGATAGTAATATGTACCTAAATAATATTGTCTTCTTAAAATACAACAATTCATTTATTGTCACTATGTTATAATAAAACAAAATAAATAAAAATATGCTAACTATTTGGGTTCCGATAATTGAATACGTATAATATCTAATAATCTATAATACGAGTACATAGAAACTCAATGTAGATTTATGTAAAAAATATTATTAGTCAAGGAGTATCGTGAAAAATATCAGAACTAGGCTTGCGAATTTTCGCGAATTGTGTACTTAGTATTTGAATTATTTGTTTATAAATTTTCCATTGGAGCTGACCAAACTTACGTTTTTTATAATCTAAGCAGTAAAGAGTTTTTATTTTTTATCGGTCATGCATATTTCTTTGTACAGTATTAATTGTTTAAAATATTTTTAATACTTTATTACTTACTTGCTTTTAAATACGACGATATTTGTTACGGTCAAAGAAAATATTTGATTAAAAATGGCTATAATTATATCGGGTAGGTATCTTATTTCTAACTTTAATAATGATATTTTAGATTTTTTTATTGGCTAATCTAACGTCCAATATCTTAAAAGATGTTGATAATTATTGATGATTGAGTTAGCTGTTTTTCAATACATTTTTACATGATACATTTTATTACCTATTCAGTTTATTCACTTATTGTTTTATTTTTATGAGTTATTTCATTTCATAAGCCTAACTTTATAGTTTATATAACAATAATTTTGCTACTCAACAGTTGATAATAAAATATTTTCTGGAACGTTGTTAATTTTTACATTTAGCATTGAATAAAAAAATTATTAATTTCACAATAACCCTAAGATTGTATTATGTAAGGTTAGATAAGTTTAAATTGTGAAGGATCGGCGCATTATTAAAACTTTTCTTCAGAATAATAACTCTTCAAGAGTTAAAGACATATATATATATTATATATATTAATATAAAGTTATATTTTCATAAAAAAGTCAATACACTAATTCGATTATATTGTCCGGATTGATTGTCATGCATAAAATATGAACTTGGATTATATTAAGGAAGGTAAGTTGGTAGATAGGTAATATTCATTGTCACCGTATTCCGTGTAGCCGTGTGGTCTATGTACAGAATTTTCCTGTTATTCGACGAATGAAATATTATTGTTTGAGTAAAACGATTTCACTATAGTCATTAATAACCGTATATACCTAACCCACGGTTGAGTAGTTGAATATTTTCAACTATTTAGTATATATGTTGTGGTAAAGGGTTAAACATGCTCAAGGTTTACACGGAATACGGAGGCAGTGTAATATACTAGCTTTAGAGTTGGACTTTGACGAGACTCTTATCATCTATTTTAAAACGTCGCCGTACTACATGATATTTACTAGCGATTTTCTAAACAATATATTATAATAGGGCAGTTTGTGGCTCATAATATTGCATTTTTGATTGCCAACACACAGTA
Organism: Aulacorthum solani; assembly: GCA_008528875.1. Classification (NCBI taxonomy): domain Eukaryota; kingdom Metazoa; phylum Arthropoda; class Insecta; order Hemiptera; family Aphididae; genus Aulacorthum; species Aulacorthum solani. The sequence continues at coordinate 26,368 of PVMI01079768.1, forward strand.
GGGATGTTTTAGTTAAGGTTTAGTTCGGAAAATAAAATAAAATCATATTATTGTGTTTTAACTGTGACGGAAATGCACGCTCCCTAGTTGGTTGTAGGCCATCTTTTTTTTTTTGTTGAAAGCGATCCTATATATTGCTTCGTCGCATATTTACAGTATTGCAGTTATATAGTTAACAATAAGACGTATTGCAACTTCTCACGCAACTCTGAACGGCGGATCGTAATCGGGAGGGACGCACATCGCTGCAGCAATATCGCAGTCCGCCATGCACTAATTAATATAGGTATATACCATCAGCCGGTGACACCCCTGCAGCCGCCTTAGACGACATATTATGTACACCAATTAAAGTCTGGAGTGAGAAAACATTCGAAATCGAATACCTCGCTCAGCACACCTCTGACGACGACGAGCCTCGCTTGTTGGCGACCCAACCACGCGGGACCGGATCAATATAAAGTACGTATATATATAATTGGACGGCAATAGCCTTGTAGTGGCGGCAGTGATTCGCAATAATATTATATTATATCATACCCAATTTGATGACGGTTGTCGATCGCGACGAAGTTCTCCGGACAACACAACACAAAGTAATATAAATATTATGAAGGTCTCGACGATTCCTGGCAATTTAATAATAATATGATAGGTACTATGGGCACAATATGTTAATGTATTCTGGGACCGGACAACAGCGGTGACTTCGATGGCTAATTACAATTCAGCCGAGAATATTATGAGATGTCAATTTCAATATTCGTAGGTGATCATCGCACCTGGGACATAGGCGTAACTAGAACAAGTTAGAGGTGTCTTTAGTCCTAGCATAATTAAAATAAGTAAACATTTGGGGGGCTTTTTAAATATAAATCGTAATTCTTTATTTTCATATAACAACAGTAGTCAGTAAGTATAAAATATACTCAATAAGTAATGTTTGAATACAAAAATAATTATGAAGATTACAAATCTATACCTCTATTCTTCGATGCAAATTCATTTAAAATATTTTTTGATTCTAAAATATTTGAAATATCTCTTTCAATATGTAAAATGTACATATCTGTAAATCTATCCAGTTCATACTAGATCTGATCCATGTTTTTATTTTCCACGTGAAGGAGAAGAGCGTTCACAAGAAGCAGAGTTGATAGGCAGAGTTAAAGCAATTTGCATCGTGAGCTTAAAAAGTTGACGAAAACGTTCTAGCTTATTTATCCAAAGCATAACCAGTTATACAGCCTGCAAGTACAAAACAACACTTAAATATAATTTTTAGGTACAACTGTACAAGTTAGTAGCTTTATGTATAGTTGTATTTAAATAATCAAAGCAAAATATTAATAAAAATAAAAGGTAATCTAGTTTTAAATTAGATAAGGCTGAAATTTATCTTTATGTCAACCACCATCCAATTAGCAGATTTAATTTCCAACTTTTATCAGAGTATTACAGTGTATACCTAGTACAAATTAAAAAATAAACATACGTACACAATTTTACATGTTAAATTCATTTTTT